>CM060963.1:142581718-142861718 GCA_030765045.1 Tenodera sinensis
AAGAAGAAGAAGAAGAAGAAGAAGAAGAAGAAGAAGAAGAAGAAGAAGAAGAAGAAGAAGAAGAAGAAGAAGAAGAAGAAGAGAAGAAGAAGAAGAAGAAGAAGAAGAAGAAGAAGAAGAAGAAGAAGAAGAAGAAGAAGAAGAAAGAAGAAGAAGAAGAAGAAGAAGAAGAAGAAGAAGAAGAAGAAGAAGAAGAAGAAGAAGAAGAAGAAGAAGAAGAAGAAGAAGAAGAAGAAGAAGAAGAAGAAGAAGAAGAAGAAGAAGAAGAAGAAGAAGAAGAAGAAGAAGAAGAAGAAGAAGAAGAAGAAGAAGAAGAAGAAGAAGAAGAAGAAGAAGAAGAAGAAGAAGAAGAAGAAGAAGAAGAAGAAGAAGAAGAAGAAGAAGAAGAAGAAGAAGAAGAAGAAGAAGAAGAAGAAGAAGAAGAAGAAGAAGAAGAAGAAGAAGAAGAAGAAGAAGAAGAAGAAGAAGAAGAAGAAGAAGAAGAAGAAGAAGAAGAAGAAGAAGAAGAAGAAGAAGAAGAAGAAGAAGAAGAAGAAGAAGATACATTCTAGTTTGTGGAAATATTAGTAAGATTTTTATATCCAGAATAATTAATTACGATTTATTGAAACGTATACATTGTAATGGTTTTGAAATGGAGATATTTAAGTTGACAACACATTTTCTAACCTTACTTTTATGAAAGAACAGACGCAATTGTCATTGGCGGGTAACAAAATAGTGGTCTAATTCTTGACCCTACAATCCGATTTGAAAAATCTAGATCAAATGAAGGAGATTGATTAAGAAAAAACTACATTTTGAGCCTTTCATTCCTTATTTAAGAGACGATTGCAAAATTTCAAATTGGGAAGTGATTGGTCTGCTTTTTGGTGCTCGTGTAATGATTATTAAATGTACTGTTAATCGTTAGACGTTATGGATTGAAATTAAGTGTTGGCCGTGCCCGTTGGCCTGTTATGGTACTATCTCAAGGAAGAGTTTCCCATCCAACGCTTTTTTTGACGCCCTAGCGATCTTTTGCCTTGAGGGTGATAGTAAAGCATAGCTCTTGGAACTCTGTGAAATGGCATTTGTTTAAGATGGGTCAACCAGCTCGTCCGGTAATTTTGTATATGACAGAATAGGTTCCATACCCATTTGTTCTATGTCTTCCTAATTTCTTTTATAGTCCCACTTTATATACGCTGCTGTCATAAATCTCACCATTAGTTGTTAATCGGCATTCATCTCTTCGTAGTGTCCAAGCTTCACTACCATAACTTAAAACTGGTCTTGCAAGTGTATTATAGAACCGTAGTCTTGTATTCCTTTGCACTAAACATAATTTCATGGTGTTATTAAACATTCTCACTATTTTTGTAAATGTTGTAATTCTGTTTGCTATATCTACTTCATCAACAAATGATTGTAGCCCAAATAATTAAATTCGCTTACTCGTTCTAAAATTTCATTGCCCAAAACAATTTGCTGCGTACAGTGTGTGTGTGTGTGAGTGTGCGTGCATGTGTGTGCGTGTGTGCGCGAGGGTGCGAGGGTGCGTGGGTGCGTGTGCGCGTGTGGGCGGGTGCGCGTGCGCGCGCGCGTGTGTGTGTGTGTAACAGAGGGGAACAACTCGCCCACTGCCAAGGTAACTAGAAAAAGGTGTGTGTGTGTGTGTGTGTGTGTCTGTGTGTGTGTCTGTGTGTATGTGTCTGTGTGTGTCTGTGTATCTGTGTGTGTGCGTGCATGCGTGCGTGCGCGCGCGCGCGCGTGTGTGTGTGTGTGTGTGTGTGTGTGTGTGTGTGTGTGTGTGTGTGTGAGTGTGTGTAACAGAGGGGAACAACTCGCCCACTGCCAAGGTAACTAGAGAAAGAAGGTAGGTCACTCCGGCACAATTGCTGCCATTGGTTGCAAGCAACATACGTCACATGGAGGTCTGAGAGCGCGCGCAGTTCAGACAACAATAGAAAGTGAGCGCTTTAAACCCGTTTCGACGTATACCATTTAAAGCATTGACTGACAGTTCCAGTGCGTAAACACTTAAGCAATAATTAATAAAGTGTAGAAAAATACAGTGATATGTGATAGAAAAGATACCTTAACTGAAAACACATTAGAAACGTTCGTCAACACATTCTACTAATTACAAACCAATGTTACCACCGCCACCGAAACTACAATCAAAATAAGAAGTAACAAATTATTGTTTGATCTTAAATGTAGACTTACATTTGGTCATGTTGTTGCAGAAGAAGTAGCTGACGCCCACTGCTGACACTTCCTCGCGTTCGTTTTTGTCATACTTACAGCTTTTAATTGTTATTTAAATGTTGTATCCTAATGAAGGTGTGGGTCCTGACGTATAGGGAAACAATTCTTTCATCCAATTCAGGAAATTTAGAGCAAATCATGCCAGTAAGCACTTTCATCACTCCAGCACATTTTGAAACATTAAAGCCATGGAATCCCGCAAATATAACTTCAAATTCCTTCACTTTTTGGAACCACTGTTCAGTCGGCCGAATAAGTTCCCCTTTGAAATAACTGTAATCCAGTCCTGTGGCACTTGTTTTGGCAAATTACAGCCACTATCTTTGCTTCCCAAATTTTCTGTCTTAGAAATTAGTGCGTTAACTCGTACCTACCACAAAATGCATCTCATAGGGCAATTCGCACGTTTTATTATGCTACTTCGTGCCATTTTAAATGCGCCCTGGCTCAGACAGAATGACTCCAACCTTTTTAAGATAAACAGAAAGATAAAAGGAAGCGAAATTCAACGACCTTTGTTTTGTCAAAGACTTTGCACCCCCTTATCCCAAACCGTACTGAAATCCAGGTATAACATGAACGAAAGGCTAATGACCCTTCCTGTATAGCTATGCAGTGCTTCTTTGCGCAGCGATGCATTTGTTTCGTAGAATTTAAATACGGACAATATTTTCTTTCCCATTTTAAAGAAAAGGAGCAAGGTGCTGGAATTACCTTGCAATTATACAATACTTTGATGATATTTCACAAATAAACGTAATTTGCAATTAATCACATTATTTTACAGCCTCAAATCAGATTTTCTCTAGTTTTGATCACTGAGATCACCTATGAAAACGCGCAATATGTATAACTAAAATTATTTATAGTTGTTCAATATATTAAAATATGCACAGCATATATTTCAATGATAAAAATCTGATGTGCTATATACAATGATTTTCTTTGCTCACTCTTGCGCAAAGTATTCTTACTAAGGCTTATCCTTCTATATATTCTTGTTAACAGAGATAAACTTTCATTACATATAATAAAGGATTCATAGGTGAAAGCGATAGACAAACCTTTTCTCACCCCCCTCTCTCTCTCTCCGTTTCAAATATATTGGTATTTTAAAAAATGATAGCTGTCGTAATTGTGTTATTTATTTCATTTTCCTCTGCGCTGCATTTTCATATTGTTGAAAAAGAGTGGCCACACAGCTATTCTTAGAAGAACAGCTCAGTCGATAAAATACTGTCTTAATAGGGAAAGAATGTCAGTATCACATTCTGTTTTCGTTTATTACATTAATAAGGGCTACGTTTGCAATTATAACCTAAATCCTAAAGAAAGTGAAAAAAGCGTGTTGAAAGCTCTTAACAAAGTAATAATAGCACGATTATGTGGCACACTGTTGTTCCTTCCTCCTACAGATAATTTTAATTTCTGTTTTACGAAATATTACAATGAGAGCTTTGTTTTTGTTCAATTAAAACGCCTGCATTGACATTTCATGTCAGAAAACAAGGAAGCTAGAGTAGAGATCCTTAGATAGTACGATGGGATTTGAATTATATCGTAAAACATAAGCTGCACGTGTGAATATATGTACTACGTGACTCCCGTGTGACGTCATCAGCAGACAGCCCCAGGAAGAGCGATTGCGCGGGAAGCGGGAAGAGGCCCCCCTGGCCCACTGCGACTCCGATGTGGATCTATGGCGAGCTACCACCTCCCCCCCCCCCCTCACCCCCCGCGGGGAAAAGTATGAGGCGAAGTGAAGGCACGTCGGAGAGCGGAGCCAGCGAAGCCACCAGAGACGGCATAGAAGTCCCTAACAGTTCCAGACTGAAATACCGGGCGCACACCCGAAGGCCTTCAGGGAGAGGGCGACAAGACGACCCTAGCGATCCGGGCAGTGACTTCCAAGCAGGGCAAGAGAGAGAGTTTCTAATGAGCAAACACCTATGCCCATCTGCCCGCTAACGCCGGAACCAATCGCACAACCAACCGAACCTGAAAGATCACAATGAAAGGAAGGGAAAGGGAGCCGTGGAGAAGAAAGTACCCTAGCATTCGCCTAGATGACATGGGGAAACCACGGGAAAACCAATGCTATATAGAGTGCGCGGCTACGGGCCATCCCGGTCGGTCAAAAGGCCATCGCTTTAGTTTTATTTTTATTGTATTCTATATTGTATCTCTTCCCGACAATATTCAGATTATATACAGAAAACTGTAAATCTGTTTCTGTATGTGCTATTAACACTAATTCATCTGTTAAAAGCAGGGGGTCCATTTTTTTGAGTCTATTAATCTGAATGGAACTATGTCTCATTTGTCGCCATTCTTGAATAATTCTATTCATACATATTATAAACAGCAAGGGTAAAATGTCACGTCCTTGTCTTAAAATAGTATTAATTTCGATCCATTCAGTATATCTATTGTTGATATGAATTGAAATCAAATTTGTTTTGTAGATATTGTGAACATTTAAAGTATACTGTTGTAATATGTTGTAACTAGTTAAAATTTCTAACAATTAATTCCTATTAATTTCATCAAGTCCATAAAAGCAAGGTGTGTTCTTATATCAAACTCTCTATGTTTTTCTATTAATAATTTCATTGAAAAATAGCCATCACAACAGGATCGACCCTTAAAAAAGCCGTTCTGCTCTTCTAAAAAGTTGATAATATGTTTATTTAATCTATTTTTAATTTGTTGACATAAATTTTGTATCCAGTATTGAGTAAACTGACTTCTGTAATTCTCGTATCCAGTATTAAGCAAACTGACTCTTCTGTAGTTCTCGAATTCAGCATTAAGTAAACTGACTCTTCTGTAATTCTCGCATCCAGTATTAAGTAAACTGATTCTTCTGTAATTTTCACTGTTCTTCTTCTCTCCGTTTTTACTTTCTCTACTACGCATAGTAAAGTAGAGGAAGTGGTAATTCGATGTTGCGATTTCACCGGAAATATGTTTAGAAGTCCCCTGAATAAAAAAAAAAAGGAATTTTTAGAAAAAGATCCGTGTGTGTGTGTTTGTGTGTGTGTGTGTGTGTGTGTGTGTGTGTGTGTGTGTGTGTGTGTCTGTCTGTCTGTCTGTCTGTCTGTCTGTCTGTGGACAACATAACTCAAAAACGAAAAGTCGATTAAATATCAAAGTTGGTATTTAAGTTTAATGTCTTTCAAGGATGCGACACAAAGATTTTGAAGAAAATTGCTCCACCCTAAACATGGAAAATTTTTCGAAAATTTTTATTTTCTTGAAAATACCTCTAAACGATTTTGATTAAATACCATATGTTTGAGATATTGTTATGACAAATGAAATGTATATCTTGAATTTTCTGACTATAGCCCATGAAGTCTTATTTACTCTGGATGACTTGTACATAGTAACTGGTAAACTGTAAGAGATAGACAAAATCTTACTGTACAAAAAATGTAGATCTTGCTAAAGCACACAATTTATGTCCAAATGATTTATTTTAAGAGTGAATTATTTCGGAGATATTCCAAGTTATTTGTGTGAGTTTTCGAGAGCTTACACTTCTGTCAAATGGAACATAGTTATTCACGTTTTTATATGTTAACTGTACAAAGGACGAAATTTGAAAGCTTTAAAAGATTTGGCTATCGCTCAAACCCTACTGTATTCCCATGTTCTCCTTGCATCTACAAGGAAATAAACAAGAAGATAATTTCTGCACATATTTATCTAATCTAACACGAAGAAGATATAGGAATAAGGAGTAAGAGTTTGTAACAAAGGCTAGTACAAGAGTAGAGAAAGTCATGTGAGTGCAACACATCAGATTTTTAAATATTGTTACTGCAGTAGATTTTGTCCAGCTTACTAGGATGTCTCTTCCTTCTCATAATGGTTTAAACAGTTTAAAAATCTTTAATTTTTAACCTTCATTTTTATTAATTTGGAATAATTGGGAAAACCCTTGCATCCTTAAATGGCCATCGCTTCGCACAATGATAAATACTGTAACATAGACACGAGGTGCAGCGAGATTGTACAACACATAAGAATTTTATTTAAAAGTGTTACAGCCATTTTGAAGAAAAAAAATATATATATTGCATGTATGTAACGGGTATTTAGATTAGGGCGATTTTGTGAAAATCTTCAAGTTATATCCTTGAAAGGTGTTGAACTTCAAAATAAAATTAATGGAATTAATACGGTATACTTTAATTTGGAATTCAGGGTCCTCGAAATGTGCACACTGTAGCATCTTGATATGGAGTTATCGAGTAGACAATATACCTTCTACCTGCTATGGCAACCGGAAAATATTGAAATTCAGTTTTTATTTATGGACGCTCTTTATAAATGCTGTGGTTCAGCGTCCCATTCTATATTGGTTGTGAAAGGCTAATTTTGCTCAGAGGTCTCTTTATCAGCCTTAAGGTTATTTTACGTGTCATAAAGTACTACACGACCTACACCTTTACTTACCTTCAGAACAAAGTCATGCTAAAGATTATCACCCTGAAAAATATCCATCATCCTCAGCCAGGTCTGAATCCGCGACCTCAGAAACGAGACGCTAGCATGTGGCCCCAATACCACGGAGGACGACAAACCGGTAAAAGAAAATAAAGCTAAAGTAGCTATTGTATACTGATTTGCAATCATTTTTAGTTTCTTTCCTACATATAGTAAGTAGCGGATAGTATTGCATTCGGCCCAAAAATCCGATGTCGCGATTTCACAGGAAATCTATTTTGTTGAGGTCCCCTGAATAAAATAAAAGAAGCATTTTTTACTTTATCTACTACGAGTAGTAAGTAGAGGAAGTATTGTATTCCACGCAAAAATTCAACGTCGAGATTTCACAGGAAATATGTTTTGAGGCCTCTGAATCCAGAAAGAAAGTATATTTAGAAAAAGGTACGCGCGCGCGCGCGTGTGTGTGTGAGCGCGCGCCCGTCTGTACGTATATGCATGTTTGTGAACAGCATAACTAAAAAACGAAAAGTCGATTAATAGCCAAAGTTGGTATTTAAGTTTAATATCTTTCAAGGATATGACACGAAGATTTTGAAGAAAACTTCTCTATCCTAAACTACTCTTTACATGGAAAATTTTGATTTTCTTGAAAATGGCTCTGACGATTTTGATTAAAATGCCATATGTTTAAGATGTTTTTATGGCAAAAGGAATGCATATTTTCAATTTTCTGGCTAAAGCCCATGCATTCCTGTTAACTCACGACGACTTTAGCATAACTGGTAAACCGTTAGAGATTGATCAAATGTTACCAAGCAAAACAAGTAGATCTTGTTAAAACAATTTATGTCCTACTACATTTTTTTTTCGGCGCAGTGAACCATTTCGGTGATATCCCTTGTTATTTCTTAGTCTTACAATACTTAAACTTTTGTCAAATGGAAGTTGGTTGCTCACATTCTTATATCTTAGCCATACAAAGAGAACGGAATTTCAAAGCCTTCATATAGCAACCAGGTTTCTAAGATTAGACTGTCGTCCAAAACCTATTGTATTCTCGTATTCCCCTTGCACCTACAAGAAAATCAGCAATACCATAATTTCTGCAAAACTTTATCTCGACTAACATGAAAAAGAGGAATAAGAGTTTGTGAGAATATTTAGTACAAGAGTAGAGAAAGTCATATGAGTGCAACATATCAGATATTTTAAAGAGTGGATATATTTGTACCAAGTGTAAATGTACAAGTTACAAGCAACAACGAAAAAAAGAAAAAAAACTGTGTACATACAAGTACCAATGAATTCCGAAAGTATAAACCACACCGAATTACTGCATCACTACATTCTTTCCAAGTTGCAGGGCGTTTCAATTTTCTTGATGACATGGACTATAACGGTTTTCAGTGCCTAAAATGCGATTGGCAGAACTAGCGGTGAAACATTTGCCAACTCTTGCCGAAACATGCGAAGATTAACCGCTGTACCAGACCTGTCAATATGAGAAAATCCCACGCTCACGGACCAATCCCTACCAACCATCCTTCCCGACCCTATAAATACCCTGATTCCACAAACATTCCCTGTAGTGACAAATTCCCAGTAGATCATACTACCAAACTCATCGCGCAGGTAAAGCCGTGTTACGGTAAAGACACTCGGGCGGGGGGAAAAGCTTCCCCGCTCGATTCGAACTGCCTCTGGAGCCTCTAACGGTCATTTTTCATTCTGACGAAGGCCATAGAGTTTACAATGGCCGAAAGATCAATGTTTTTAAACCTCACACGGCTGATCACCCGAAGAAGCTGTAATAAATAACGTGAGTCGTGAAAGCTTTCAATCTTACATATCCTACTGCTTATTTCCTTGTAGGTGCAAAGGAAATATTAGAATACAATAGGCTTTGTGCGTTAGTCAAATCTTTTAAAGCTTTGAGGTTCCGTTTTCTTTGTACACGTAACATATAAAAAAATCTGATGTGTTGCACTCACATGACTTTCTCTACTGTTGTACTAACCATTTTTACAAACTTTTATTTCTCTATCTTCTAGTTGAGATAAACACTTCCAGAAATTATGTTATTGCTTTTCCTTGTAGGTGCAAGGAAATATTAGAATACAGTAGGCTTTGTGCGATAGTCAAATCTTTTAAAGCTTTGAGATTCCGTTCTCTTTGCACATTTAACATAAAAAAAAAAAGAACAACGATGTTCCATTTCACGAAAGTTTTAAGTTTTCCAAAACTCACCCACATAACAATGAATATCTCCGAAATGGTTCACCCTACAAGAAAATTTATTGGGACATAAATTGTGTATTTTAGAAAGATCTACATTTTTTGTATAGTATGATTTGGTCTATCTCTAGCGGTTTACCAGTTATGCAAAAGTCGTCCAGAGTAAATACTACAGGAGCTATAGCCAGAAAATTCAAGATATGCATTTCATTTGTCATAAAAATATCTCAAGCATATGACATTTTAATCAAAATGAAAATCTCGATTTTCAACAAAATCAAAATTTTCGAAAAATTTTCCATGTAAAGGGTAGTTTAGGGTGGGGCTATTTTCTTCAAAATCTTCGTGTCGCATCCTTGAAAGGCATTAAACTTAAATATCAACTCTGGTTTTTAATCGACTTTTCGTTTTTGAGTTATGCTGTCCACAGGCACACAGAGACACACAGACACACACACGGATCTTTTTCTAAAACTTCTTTTTTTTTGGGGGGGGGGGTTCAGGGGGTCTCAAAACATATATTTCCGGTGAAATCTCAACATCGAATTTTTCTGTGGAATACAATACTTCCCGTACTTACCAGTAGAGAAAGTAAAAAAAAAGCCCGTGTGTGTATGTGTGTGTGTGTGTGTGCGCGCGCGCGTGTGTGTCTACTGTCTGGACAGCAAACTTAAAAACGAAAATTCGGTTAAAAACCAAAGTTGGTATTTAAGTTTAATGTCTTTCAAGGATGCGACACGAAAATTTTGAAGATAGCCCCACCCTAAACTACCCTTTACATGGGAAATTTTTCGAAAACTTAGACTTTCTGGGAAATGGCTCTTAAGGATTTTAATTCAAATGACATATGTATAAGATATTTTTATGACAACTGAAACCGTTATTTTGATTTTTTTTTTTTTTTTTTTTTTGCAATAGCTTATGTAGTCCTTTTTACTGTGGATGACTTTTAATAACTCATAAACCGTAAGAGATAGACAAAATCTTACTATACAAAAAATGTAGATCTCGCTAAAATACACAATTTATGTTTCAATACATCGTTTGCAGAGTAAACCATTTCTGAGATTCTCGTTATTTATGCCAGTTTCGGAAAACTGACTTTTGTGAAATGCAACATCGTTGTTCATTTTTACTTTCTCTACTGGTAAGTAGAGGAAGTATTGTATTCCACCCAAAAATTCGATGTCGAGATTTCACCGGAAATATATGTTTTGAAACCCCTGAATCAAAAAACAAAAAGAAAAAAAAAAAAAGAAAAACATTTTTAGTAAAGGTACGCGCTCCCGTGTGTGCGTCTGTCAGTCTGTGGTCAGCACAACTGAAAACGAAAAGTTGGTTAAAAACCAAAGTTGGTATGTGAGTTTAATGTATTTCAAGGATGTGACACGAAGATTTTGAAGAAAATTTCTCCTCCCTAAACTACCCTTTACATGGAAAATTTATCGAAAATTTTGATTTCCTAAAAATGGCTCTAACGGTTTTGATTAAAATGGCATATGTTTAAGATATTTTTATGACAAATGACATGTATAGCCTATGTAGTCCTGTTTGCTCTGGATGACTTTTGAACAACTCGTAAACCGTAAGAGATAGACCAAATCGCATTGTACAAAAATATTGATCTCGCTAAAACACACAATTTATGTCTGAATAAAGTTTTTGTAGAGTGAACCATTCCGGAGATATTCCTTGTTATTTGTGTCAGTTTTGAAAAACTTAAAACTTCTGTGAATTGGAACATCGTTGTTTTTTTTTATGTGTAAAGCGTACAAAAAGAATGGGATCTCAAAGCTTTAAAAGATTTGACTATCGCTCAAAGCCTACCGTATCATAATATTCCCCTTGCACCTAAAAGGAAATAAGCAATAAGATAATTTGTACAAATGTTTATCTCAACTAACACGAAAAAAATATAGGAATAAGAGTCTAGAACAATGGTTAGTACAAGAGTAGAGAAAGTCATGTGAGTGCAACACATCAGATTTTTTATATCTTAAGCGTGCAAAGAGAATGGAATCTCAAAGTTTTAAACCATAACCATCGCAAAAAGAGTTCAAATACCTGGGAATCACATTGCAAACAGGTGCCAAATGTTTTACAAAGCATGTGACAGATAAAGCAGGGCAAGCTATAAGGGCGATGCATGAAATCAGCTGCATTAGATCCCCAACTTAGAGACAGCAATGACGCTATTCAGAACAAAAATCTTGCCAATTCTAACGTATGAGATAGAAGTCACACCTTAGAGAGAGGAATCTTTGTGTACTTGAAAGAGTAAAAGCTCTTTATATCAAAAGGGCTATCGGAGTATCAAAAACCACCAGATCCAGACTCGTCTACCTCATCGCAAGAGAAACATTCCTCATTGAAGACCTCAGAACCTTGTTACCTCTACAGAACACAGGAGCCTCAGATAAACTACTAAAATCACTGGAAAGTAAACGGGAAGAAGTACCCCCGGAATTCTATGAGACAGGGGCCATGTTAGACCGAACGTGGACACAGTCAACTTCGATATGAGGCATGTGCTAACAAGAATGGCAGTACATGGTTTTCACCATAGGATATGTAACAACAAAGCTTTTCATGAACCATCGGAAATGTGTGTATGTAAACTATGTGGACAGATTTGTGAACGCTACCACTTAGAACTATGTAGTAAACGGCTACTATCTATCATATACATTCCATAATTAAATATGGAATAATATTTTGGGGAAATTCTACTGAAGCAAAAGAAGTATTTATTAAACAAAAGCAAGCCATACGCCTAATATGTAATGAAAAGAAATTATGTCCATGTAAACCACTATTTAGAAAGCTTGGTGTACTTACGTTGGCATGTGCTTACATACTGGAAACAGCTTTGTTTGTAAAGAAAAACAGATGCAGTTTTCAAAACAATGGACATGTTCATGCACATTTTACAAGAAACAATCAAAATATTCAATTAACCTCCACTAGAACTACACTATGCAAAAATGGAGTTTTACATTCCTGTATAAAAATATATAATTCACTGCCTAATAACCTTAAAGATATAGAAAATGTTAATAAATTTAAATGCGGTGTGAAGGTTCTTTTTGGAGGAACACTGTTTTTACACAGTAGAAGAATATTTGAAACTTAACAAATACCCATGTGTATAATTGTACAAGTATTTATTGTAAATAAGTTTATGTAATATAATTACTTTTGACGTATCCTATATCAGTGTACCATGTACAGTATCTGATTTTAAAGGACTAATAAATATATCACAGAATATGCAAAAATGTAAATGTATATAATGTATTTTAATGTGTATCTATGGCTGTTTAGCTGCAATAAAATTGTATTGTTAAAGCTTTAAAAGATTTCACTATCGCACAAGTCTACTGTATTCTACTATTCCCCTTGTACCTACAAGGAAATAATTTGTGCAAATGTTTATCTCAACTAACACGAAGAAGATTTAGGTATAAGAGTTTTTAAGAATGGTTAGTACAAGAGTAGAGAAAGTCATGTGAATGCAACACATCAGATTTTTTCAGGGGTAGGGGCACCTGTTGAAAGTTTGTAATCAAACTAACTAAACTAAACCCCGGCGCGACAGCCCACGAAGGGCCAAGGCCTACCGCCCAGCCGCTGCGTCCCCACCTCTGCCCACTACAGGCGTCATTGGTGAGGTGTAGTACTGGAGGGTGGGACGTGGTCAGCGCCCCGAACCCTCCCAGCCAGTTATGCGGTCTTCTAAAGCGCATTCCACCCTTAGATGACAGTACACGTTAAATGGAGCGCAATGTTGCAACATATATTAGTTGAGAATCTTTCTCCGCGCGCGACCCCGAGGTGACCGGTACATAGTCCTTCAATTGCTGCTTGACGGACACTTTTAACTTTGGTATCCCTGCACGCCTTTGTCACTGTATGACCTAAATTTACAAATGACTCGTCTGTATAAACAACTGATTTCCCCTGGTCCCTAAACCTTTTTACGTCTTTTAGATATTTATATCGCTATCTGATGATATCGATATCGTCTCATTCTATTAATATGCACTTGTTACCCCTTCTTTCATATTCGGACCCCATATCATGTAAGAACCGAGTAAGAGTGGCCCTTGAGAAATTTGGTAAGGTCTCACCACTGTTGACCCGTGACAAAAGTATATTCAGCATGGGTGGAATATTTGCAAACTGTAAAGAATGAACACAATTCGCCGCACTCCATTTTGCACTATTCAATCATATTGCGTTAACCTAGCGTTTTGTGTAGTCCCGTCCTTTTCGCTTACTTTTTCGATGGCGTTCTTAAGGATCCTTTCATTACTTCCTTTTTAATCCTACATACCACTGCTTTTGAACACCCGATAGCCTTAGCTGTTTCTTTTACTGCCTTACTTACAAGCATTTTACTTCAAAAATAATCTAACATATTCATAATTATTTCGCGTTCCTTACTTCTTAATTTACCAATATATCGCCTCTTCCTAGCTTCCCCCTCCATAACTAGAAATATTTACAAAAATATTAAACAAATAACGGAATAACAGCTCACAGATTCCACACAGTTACACACACGACTTCTTTCGAACTAATGCTAGTGCTGCTCCTTATACCATCTTCTGTGTCAGGCCTGGCGCGAGAATACGCTGAATAGATGAATACCTTTTGTTTGCCTTACTGGATAAAAGAAAGAGGTTACTTTTTGGTTTATTTTAGAAACTTTCTCCAACCCTCTTCAACATTTGTTCTCGCTGGTTCCCTGATGTAAACTCAATAACAAAAAAGTTTCACACTGCGTAACTTTTCAGTGCAGAGATATAAAATTTTCCGAAAACATTTAATTTAAAAAAGTTATAACACTTAACTGGGTAAACATAGAAAATTCAAAGTAGGCAGGTAGTAGCACTGTAGTTTACTCTAGCTAAGAACAAAATATAGATGCATTCTAGCAGTTAGTTTGTTAGTTAGTGCGTGATGAGTATAGAAACAGCAAATATCGGACTTCTATTTAAAAAACGTTTTCTGAAGAAATTTGGGCCTATAGAAATGTATAATGACTGACAAGGATATAACCTGATAGAGAAAAAATTCTGCATAGGATAATGTGTTCAAACCTGAAATTTATAACAAATGAATATTTATACCATGCTATTAGGAGTCTGGCAACAGCGCGAAGGTAGAAAAGGACGCGGCTAATGGCAACTTGTATGCGCTAGATAGAGACAGAGATGTCCCATTTAACTTCATACTGTCATCTAAGAGTGGAACAAGGTATAGACCTGGGGCCGCTACTTCTCCATCAAGTAGCTCCTCAATTGGTCCCGAGGCTGAGTGCACCCCGTGCCAGACCTCCCAGAGGGGATAAAATCCCCATGCTGGTACCGGGAGGCAAGCGCACTACCTACTGCGCTACGGAGGCGGTCTTGTAATCAAACTATATTAATTAATTATTACCACCGGTATAAATGGAACTCTTAAAAAAATCATTGTTTTGTTAAAAACTGTAAAAGATAGGAGCTACAGCATTTATTGCGAATAATTGTGTTAAATAAAAACTGTCCTTTACATCAAAATTGAAACAATAGTCTACTGCTGTGATGCAAGAAAACTACCATATACTCTCTTGCTACTATAAACTATGTCCTCAGAATGCAGACTGCTTTGACTTCAATAGAAAAGTAATTAATTAGTAGAAAGATAACCTGTCCCGTTTCTGAATATTTCACCAGGCCTTTAAATTTGCGCGTAACTGTCGTTTATAGTACCGGTGACATTAGAGAAATTATTAATCATAGAAACCTTGCTAGACATTTAGCCTTAAATACAGTGATGAATTAAGTCCCTCCGAGAAATTAATATATATATATATATATCTATATATCTGTGTGTGTGCGTGCGTGCGCGCGCGCGCGCGCGCGTGTGTGTGTGTGTAAATGCACATGTCATTAATAGGGCCTGGATTCTTAGTTTTTTAACTATTTTATTCCTTGATAGTTAACTGCAGTGGTTTAATTTTATTATCTGTTTCATGATCATCGGAACCAAATACTGAATCTTATAAAACCTAAAAATGGCTAAATGAGACTTTAAAACCTAAGAGAGGCTAAATCTCCTATTTATTTTAAAATGGAAGAAAAAAAAATCTATTTTAAAATGGGGAAATGAAATGTTTATGAAATTATGAATAGACTTTGACTGTTACATCTTTGCTACGTCTTTTCGCTTATGTATGCTTAGAGGAGTATTGAAAACAATGCAAGAGGCAAGTGACTTGCATTTTGCTGTGTGAGACCAAGCAAGCAATGTGTGGATTGTTGTCGAGGGCAAAGGGGCATTAGCAGAACCCGCCATAAACGCAAACCAATCAGTTTAAAACCAGTATCCGTTGTGTTCAGTCGACTATCGTGTTATGTTAATGCATACAATTACTACATCGTTAGAAGTCAATTTTCCTTAGATTAAGCAGGTAATTTAAGGAGCCAGTGTCATGCCTAAAGTCAGCTCATCTCGAAGGTGGTTGATTCGTCAGTGGATAGGTACACACAAAAGCTTGAACAAATATGAACACCTATACTGCACAGATAAAGTCGCATTAAGCGGCTAGGTGCTGTGCAGATAAACATACCGTATGGGATAACCTGTGCAACCTATTTTCGAATGCTGGAATGCAGGTAAGGATTATGCACCTGTTATAATGCACATAGCGTATAAACTACAGTTTTATTTACGTATTTTCCAGGTGCCCTCTGGCCAAAAATGGCATTTTGAGCAGCACAAAGGATCTACAGGTCATATCAGCAACATTGCTATAAAAAAGAGGACAATTAATAATAAAATAAATAAAAAATAATACAAAAACTATTTCAGGAGGTTAAAGAACTTAATAAAAAAAAAAAACTTTTTTAAGATACAAAAATAACTAAAACGTTAATTTTAAGAACCTAAAAATCCGGGCCCTAGTCATTAACATTCTCTCGCCCTCTGTCAAGCTTAATATCCCCCGTCATCACTGTATAAACATGCATGTTGCAAGTTTGCTATCAAACAATATTAATTCATTATTCTTTTGTCAAAACCGTAAAATATAGGAGTTATAGTATTTTGTGGCCGATAATTGTATTAATTTGTGCTAAATAAAGTTGTTCTTTACATCTAAATTAAAACAGTAATTGACTGCACATTAAATTCACTGATTTCGTCCCCCCTCCCCCCTCCCCCTCTTGCCCGTTTTTCGCGTCCATGAGTGGTATTCTTATATCCTGCTTTAGTCTTTGGAATTCAATACCATCTGAACTCCTCCCCCCCCCCCCCCCCACTCACTCGAAATGTCCTTTCACCTTCTATAAGAAAAATCAATCACAGTATTGAGTTATGAAACACTCCTACGGAAATCTGTCAAATAAGTTTTACGTAAATCACATTATATAAAGCAGCTATATTTTCTCTTGTAACCGTTAAAGCATTGACGGTGGATTAGAGCCACGTAAGGCAGCTAATAGGAATGCCATTTGCTCTTAATCCTAAAATCAATATTATAGTATGCAACGAGAGCATAAAGGCAGTAATTACAGTAGCGAGCATATTTTAGGAAATGGTGTCTCCTTTGCGCGGTGCGGCTTACCAAGCCATTCGATGCCCATTACCGGCGTGGGAATTTTCTCCCGCTGGAAGACCTGGTCCAGGATGCACTCAACCTCGTTAGGTTCCGGAGGGGCCAATTGAGGAGTTACTTGATCGAGAAGTAGTGGCTCCTGGTTGCTAGAAGAGGAGACCGCATACCCGGCAGGGAGGCGCTTACCACATGTTATTGTCACTGGTGTCCGTCATTTTAATTACGTATTGTTATTGGATTGTACATGCCAGAATCGATAGTTGCTCCTTCATATTTTGTTATGTTGGTCTTGGCATAATGATACAGAGAGCAGATATGCTATAACCTCTAAAAAAGTAGATTTTAAAAAACGAGAAGACAAATGAAAATAATTGTTAGAATGTGCTTTACAATCTAAACTCCTAGCGCAACAGCCCATGAAGGGCAAAGGCTTGTCGCCCAGCCGCTGCGTCCCCCACCTCTGCCCATCACAGGCGTCATTGGCGGGGTACAGTACTGGAGGGTGGGACGTGGTCGGCGCCCTGAGCCCTCCCGGCTAGTTATACGATCTTCTCGACCTGACGTCGCTACTTCTCCATCAAGTAGCTCAATTGGTCACTCCGGGACTTAACGAGGCTGAGTGCACCCCGTGTCAGACCTCCCAGAGGAGATGCTTTACGATATTAACACTAATAATTAAACTGAGTTGTTTTATTTTAGATACGGGAATCGATAGTTTCGCTTTCGGGCGCGTGGAAATGTGCGAACTATTGATTGTTACATACGGATATTTAATTGGTGGTCAGCAGTGTCGTTATGGACAGGTGCACCTTTGATTAGTGGTGTAGGTCTGGGTGGCTCAGTTGGTTAGACGCTGGCCTACTGATCCCAAGGTCGCGGACTCAAATTCGGTCCAGACCTATGGTTTTTAAGTGTGCTTAAAAACGGCAGCTCCATTTCAGTAGATATATTGTCATGTAAAATAACTCCTGCGGGACAAAATTCCGGCACGCCGGCGACGCTGATATGATCCTGGCAATTGACAGCGTCGTTAAACGCAAAAACTTTTTTTATTTTTTGGTTGGTGGATTAGTAGCATCATTATAAACTGGTAAACCTTTGAGTGGTGGATAGCAATATCGTTATGATGAGGTGGATATAATGAGGGCCAACACAGTGCTGTTAAGCGCTACATTATGACATGATCGAGCCAGGGGCAGTGCCCGTGTTACCCAAGAGCTTCGACATTGCAACCAGCACCAGCCACCGCAGATTCACAGCCTCTTCGCCAACCAGCACCAGCCACCGCAGTCTCACAGCCTCCTCGCCGTCTAGCACCAACCAACGCAGTATCTTCACCAGCACAACAGTACACTCCAACCTTCGCCGCCACTGCAAGTGCATCACTGCCCAGGAACGAAACAGAGGACATCCGCCACGACGTCCATCATCTTCACCAAAGACTTAACAAAATTGACGAGACCTTACTTCAACTCACCGCCGCCGAGTCCACCATAGCCACCTCTACTGCTACTGTCCAAACTCAACTGCAAGACGCCATTGATGCAGGACGCGAGCAACACAACTCCACAACTGGCCGTTTGACGTCACTTCGCACAGAACTTTACACCGCTGTACTCAACAACACCGCCGCACTACAGAAAATACAAGACACACTCCAGACTCTCACCGACCGGGTTGCAGCATGGGAGACAGCCCTGGCTCGTGCTCTCGAGGACGTTAAGGATGCCACCCATAACCTGCAAACAACGCTACCTGCCACAGTTCATCAAGACAACAATAGCCTCCGAGACCACTTCAACAAGCAGCTGGAGAAAGTGGTCACTTACATCAATGACTCACGCATTCACAAGGTCCATAAGACATTAGAAGAAATTCTACAAGGACACACATCAACACTACAGACTTCACTTACTCAGATTTTGCAGCGACTGACACTCCCCAGACCTCCAGTCGGTCCTCCAATCGGTCCTTCAGTACGACCCAACTTCCCCCCAAACCGCAGGTCAGTGTCAGGGCACCGCCATTACACTTGACCTGCCTAAGCCAACGACCCGACTTTAACTTTACCCACAATCATCCGGTTTGCTTCGGCGGTACCGGACTAACACCACCACAGTACAAATAAACAGTCACCCCAGAAATAAAATTAGCTAAGTAGTAAAATAAATAAATAAAAAAAAAAAAAAAAAAAAGATCGAGCATGAATATTTTAAAAGGTTTAGAAATGAATAATGATGGCAGTTATTGGCCGTTATATTGCTACATGCTTACACATTGTGTTGCCAGTGTGTATACAAATGCATTTACCTAGCGGGTTTAATGATCGGAAGTCTTTTGTTTAATGTCGGCATCTCCGCGACTGTATGTTCTGGTGGCCTTAACAACTTCAGTATTAATACAAAATGGATATTTCACAGATTATTACACAGCTATGAACTGCTGCGTCGAGTTAAGTGCAACTCAAGGAAAACCTTGTTTAAAGTATAAAGAATATTGAAAATTAGAACGAGAAGTTGTTGTTGTTGTAGTGTTTAACGCCCGCGTTTACTACTACGGCACCGCAGGTGGAGACACTGATGATACATGAAGATGGAGCACCGGTGGAATGAAATGGCGGGGGAAACCGGAGTACCCGGAGAAAACCCGCCCTGACCCCGCTTCGTCCACCACGAATACCGCATGCGGGTCCCTGGGATCGAACCCGGGCCGCCTAGATTAGAACGAGAAGAATAAGCACTAACATTTACTATATACATAAGTTGTTTTGGCTTTAACTCATTGACTCCTAGCGAGGTCGTGTGGTAACGCGCGGAACACATTTTTAAAGTAGGGATGCACTATAATGTGCTTTCAAAAATTCCGTTGGAGGTTGATACTACTGCTGAACGCTCTGAAAGGAACCGCGCTTATGACTATAATAGGGAGTGTTCATTGCCGTGTTTGTTACAATAACGTACAGATTGAAGACTGCTATCGCTGAATGTGGAGCAAAACTGGACATTCCTTTCTAGTAAGTATATCCTTGGTAGGATAGTTCTTTGTATAGTGTAATATGTAGGGAGTTACAAGGTAATTCAGAGAAAAACAAACCAAATTAAGACTTCCAAATTTCAATTTTACCATATCGCAACGCTTGGCGGATATATTGACATTTCATTATGTTGTTTTAGGAAAGAGCTTTCACTGGCTAAATCACTGAAAATAATCTAAGCTGATGATATTGATGGCGATGTGTTTATTGAGCCACCAAACGTAGATACAGATGATTCTGGAAACGATAAAGGCGGATTATGTGACAATTTGACATCTCGTCTACGACTGGCTAACACTGAAATAAGGTTACCAAACAACGAAAGAATAGGTGGTGAGCAAACCGAGTACAACCCATCGGCACAGCCACCGACACCAGGATTTTCCAAAAAAGGCCGTGGGCATTTTGAGGCAGCATTAGAGAAGAATGATGGACTGCTCTAGGTCCTATGAATGGATAACTTATTAGTTACAACGATCTCTTCTCCATGTGGTGCACAAGAATTACGTACGTAATGTAATGATTCCAAGGCCAAGGCTAGTAACCAAATACAACACCTGGATGGACCATTGACTCATTGCTATCGCAATGAGATAAGAAATTAAACATGCTACTAACCTTTGTTTACGTCGACATAAGATGTGGTCATTGAGAACAGCTAGAAGTTTCACAATAAAGCCAGAAGACAGAGAATAGCTCAACTGGATTAAAAAAAAGCTAGCGTCCAACTCAAGGGACAGACTCCCATTTTTGAATGGAACAGCACCGTTTTTACTTTCTCTACTGGTGAGTAGGGGAAGTATTGTATTCCACCGAAAAATTCGATGTCGAGATTTCACCGGAAATATATGTTTTGAGACCCCCTGAATCCAAAAAAAGCATTTTTAGAAAAAGGTCCGTGTGTGTGTGTGTGTGTGTGTGTGTGTGGACAGCATAACTCAAAAACGAAAAGTCGGTTAAAAACCAAAGTTGGTATTTAAGTTTAATGTCTTTCAAGGATGCGACACGAAGATTTTGAAGAAAATAGCCCCACCCTAAACTACCCTTTACATGGAAAATTTATCGAAAATTTTTATTTTCTTAAAAATGGCTCTCACGGTTTTAATTAAAGTGGCATATGTTTAAGATATTTTTATGACAAATGAAATGAATATTTTGAATTTACTGGCTATAGCCTATGTAGTCCTGTTTAGTCTGGATGAGTTTAGAATAACTCATAAACCGTAAGATATAGACAAAATCTTACTCTGCAAGAAATGTAGATCTTGCTAAAATACACAATTTATGTCTCAATAATTTTTTTTGTAGAGTGAACCATTTCGGAGATATTCCTTGTTTTGTGTGTCAGTTTCGGAAAACTGACACACAAAACAAATTTGCACAAAGTTGCACTTTCGTGCAATGGAACATCGTTGTTCATTTTGTATATGTTAAGCGTGCAAAAAGAACGGGATCTCAAAGCTTTAAAAGATTTGACTATCGCTCAAAGCTTACTGTATTCCCATATTCCCCTTGCATCTACAAGGAAATAAGCAATAAGATAACCTGTACAAACATTTATCTTAACACGAAGAAGATATAGGAATAAGAGTTTGTAAGAATGGTTAGTATTAGAATAGAGAAAGTCATGTGAGTGCAACACATCAGATTTGTTTATATGTTAAGTGTGCAAAGACAACAGAATCTCAAAGCTTTAAAAGATTTGACTATCGTACAAAGCCTACTGTATTCTAATATTCCCCATGCAACTACAAGGAAATAAGCAATAAGATAATTTGTATGAATGCTGATCTCAAGTAACACGAAGAAGATATAGGTATAGGAGTTTGTGAGAATGTTTAGTACAAGAGTAGAGAAAGTCATGTGAATGCAACACATCGGATTTTTTTAACCTGCGGTCCCGGTGTTCCGATAGTTTGTCGAGGTGCCTCTTTGTTCCGTTTTATTAGGAAATAACATTTCTGTTGCATTCTCTGTGTTATGCTATATAATATTTAATTCCACAATTGCTAAGAAAGAAAATTATATTATAGATCGACAAAATTGTTACGAAAAGCAGTCTAACGGCCACACACTGGCAGTTTTGTTTATCGCTCTTCACATCGAAATTCTATGGCAGTCGGAGTGTGATGTATATTGTTTCGGCACTTCCGTGAGAGATTCAACAATTCGATTCCATTCTGTGACAATCGGAATGTGATTGATGTGTATTGTTTCGATATTTCCGTGAGAGATTCAAGATGCCAAAACAAAAGTGTGTTCACTGCTGCGTTGCAAGAAAAGTACATATTTTTGCCTATGGCACCGGACTTACAATTTATAGAGAAAAATCTGATGTGTTGCACTCACATGACTTTCTCTACTCTTTTACTAACAGTCTTAAACTCTTATTCCTATATCTTCGTGTTAGTTGAGATAAACATTTGCAGAAATTATCTTATTGCTTATTTCCTTGTAGATGCAAGGGGAATATGGGAATACAGTAGGCTTTGAGGGATAGTCAAATCTTTTAAAGCTTTCAAATTCCATTCTCTTTGCACAGTTAACACATAAAAGGTGAATGACGATGTTCCATTTGACAGAAGTGTAAGTTCCCCAAAACTCACACAAATAACAAGGCATATCTCCGAAATGGCTCATTCTTACAAAAAAAAAAAATATATATATATATATATATATATATATATATTCAGACATAAATTGTGTATTTTAGCAAGATCTACATTTTTGTGTAGTAAGATTTGGTCTATCTTGTGGTTTGCCAGTTATGCCAAAGTCATCCAGAGTAAATATGACTACATGGGCTATAGCCAGAAAAGTTAAGATATATATATTTCATTTGTCATAACAATATCTCAAACATATGGTATTTTAATCAAAATCGTAGAGGCCGCGCCGTAGTCGAGTGGTTAGACCATTCGCTTCTCACCAAAGCGACCAGGATTTGATCCCAGGCAACCGCATACCGAACCATGCACATCAAACTGAGTTCCCACACCAATCAACTGGTACGGCTACTAGGTCAATACGACCACAGAGCACCTCGTAGAAGGAAAAGTTACCGCCTTCCTAAGGACGCCCTTGGGTAATGGTAATTCCACTCTCATCATCTAACACATACTTACCACAACACCTATTCCTGCCCCCTTCCTGCATCCAAACTTAGGTATGCAGGAAGAAACCATTGCCCACAGACCCAAAAGCTTGGAGAAAATTTGGACCACCATCTATACTGCACAGATAAAGTCGCAATAAGCGTCTAGATGCTGTGCAGATAAAGATACTGTACAGGAGAACCTGTACGACCTGTTCTCGAATGCTGGAATGTCAGGCAACCGCATGCGGTATTCGTGGTGAACGCAGCGGCGCTGTGGCGGGTTTCCGCCGGGTTCTCCGGTTTCCCCCGCCATCTCATTTCACTGGTGCTCCATCTTCATTCCATGTATTATCGGTGTCACCGCCTGCGGTGCCGTAGTAGCAAAAGCGGGCGTTAAACCTTACAAAATCGTTAGGGCCATTAAAAAACAAAAAAATGGAAACTTTCCATGTAAAGGGTAATTTAGGGTGGAGCAATTTTCTTCAAAATCTTTGTGTCGCATCCTTTAACCAATTTCGGCCACATTCGCTTAGCGACTCGCGTCGAGTCAGTCGAGTGCACATCGTGTCCACGTTTCTGGGAGAGGAACGAGCAACGAGTTCCAGTACTTCTCGCCAGGGGCAGCGGGGTGCGACTGCAGCGACGTGGTGGAGCAAATAGGGACTACCTAGCTAGGCGACAGCACAGTTCCCGCGGTCACGCTGCAAGAGGCTTGACAGCAAGCCGCAGCGTGTCGCATCAAACCGCACAGTTCCCGCGGTCACGCTGCAAGAGGCTTGACAGCAAGCCGCAGCGTGTCGCATCAATCCTCGACAGCGCTTCTTCTTCTTCTACATCGATCCTGCACTCGGAGGGGTGCGTGCATTGATAGAGTCAGGTAACTATTCCCGACGGACAAACTGACTGACGGACCACGAGACAACGGGCTTGCAAGGCCGCAGCCAAAGCCTCTGGTCCAATACCTCAAGCCGTAATGGCTTGCCTAGGCGCCTCCTCCTCTAAGGAGGGGTGTCGGGTCCGCTACAAGCAGCCGGAGGGCAACCGTGCCGACTGACATTGATACAAGACCACTCGACTTAGACGGGCAAAAACCTGGGACTAGTTCCCAACCATCCCCATCTGCAGTGGCAGAACCTGCAGCCAAGAGGCTTAAGGGGTTCAAACGTAAGGGTTTGGCCGCTCAACGGGTACTTCAACATACCACAACACCCGTACCAAGCAACCCACACCTCCCGCTGTCTGAGACAGAGTCCGAGGAAGGCGATATCGCGCAAGACGACGGCTTCACTGTCGTTGAGCGCAGGAGGAAAAGAAAATCCTCCAATAGTCTGCATCCCCCACAAGGGGCCGAAGAACCACCCTTAACCAAGAAGGGCCCTAAGATTCCGCCCATAATAGCGGATTATGTTTCGGCTATGACTACATCATTTACTAACATTTTATTGTTGTGTATGATAGGTGTGCTGTTGTTTTCTTTCCTGTCCTTGACATTTTTTATGAACTTATGAGCTTTGTTACCATCTGTCGTATAATCCATTTTCTCTCAGAAATTATTAAAGTGATTCCTTTTAGCAGTATTAATTTCTTTTTTTAGTGAGGCACATTTCTTCCACCATATTTGTGTATCTGATATGTTTTTTGTTTGTTCAGCTGTATTTCTAGCTATATCCCTTTGCTTTTTCAGTTCTTCTAACTGGGTGTTCCAAAAGGGTTTGAAATTTTTAATTCTTCCACGAGGAATATGTTTTTTTGCAGTTTCTAGGATGACTTTACAGAATTCTTTGTTCATATGATCTGGTTGGTCATGCAGCTGTGAGTTTGTTGGTTCTTTAAATTTATGTTCTAATTCAGTTTTATATTTGTTCCAATCTGCTTTTTTGAAGTTCCAATACAGATTCGTAAGACCTTGACAATTATTTGTATTCTCTAGTTTTATATCAGCAATTACTGCTCTGTGACCAGAATTTGGATCTTCTATAACTTGTTTTTTAATTTTTGAAACAGTATCTGTTGTAGCTAACAGGAGGTCTGGGTTACTGCCCGCTCCAGAATAATGTATGAAGGTTGTGGGATCTTCTTTACTATAAATCAATTCAAAAGTTGTGGTATTCAAAAATTCTTCCACTATCTGCCCTGTAGAATCCACTTTTTCATAACTCCATCTTTTGGAATGTGCATTGAAATCCCCAATTACGATTGTTTTATTTAATTGGTCAACAAGTGAGAGATCTGGTTCATTCCTGGGAGGATTGTAAATACTGTATAAATGTAGATGTGTTTTGTTATCCCAAAAATTTAGCTTTATTAATTCACTTTTATCTGTGTTATCCATTCCTTTAACAATTTCAAAGGAGGTTTTAATATCCTTTTTGACTCCAACTAATATTCCACTACTTATATGTCTATTTTTGGGTAGTAAGTGCAATAAAAATCCAGTAAAATTGAACTATTTAAGTTGGTCATTTGTTAGATTTGCTTCTTGTATTACAAATATGTAAGTGCTATAGTCAAATACAATTTTATTCAGTTCTACTCTTTTTGTTTGTGTGAGACCACCCGCATTCCATTGTAGAAGTCTGATGTTAGATCTTCTATTGATATAATGTTTTGGTTCTCGAGAAGTAGTCCCCGCCCGGAGATCCAAATGGGGGACTATTTAAACTCCGGAACATTTTACCCCTCGAGTCATATTTCATAAAAAAGAGAGCAATAGCAGTAATAGTAACCGTTTTTTAGAGAGCACCATATTTTTATGTTTTGGCGGTCACATCGTTCTCTCACAACCCCCAGAATGTCTGGGGGACCACACCTGTCGTTGGTTTACAGGTCTCACTGACCTGACCGGGAGAATTATCAAAATAAATTCACCGACCATATCCTCTGATTACCAATCAGAAGACATATTACATGCCATGACAGGTCAGCATGTTAGGGGTTAAGGTTTTATAGAAAAATTAGAGAAATGGAGAGGTTGGAAAAATAAAGACTCCCTAGCCCTCAGGAACCCTAATAGCATCAGGGTCGGAAGAGAACAAGAGATGACCAAGGTAAGGTCAGATAGGAAAGTTACAGTGAGGAGCAAAACACCAGTAAGTTGAAGTAATGTTCTGCTCAGCTTGGGTACCTTGTGGTTGCCATTCACATATCCCCTAGACGGAGACCCCTGGGTACAAACAATATTATATGAAGATGATCAAGTTTTACTCTCAAATTCTGAAGACAGCTTACAAATGGCAGCGTACCAACTGTTCAACATTGCCAGCAAATACTATATGAAAGTCTAGAACAATGACAATGTGTGGAAAAAAATATACTTCTTCTTTATCTGATTATCCTTCCCTTACACACTCCTTAGGACTTACAAGCCAGTGCCTAGAGTCAGATGTCTGCCAGGGAGGAGATGAACCTGTGAACCAGACTGAGTGGAGACCTGGAAGCAGGTGGTCAACCAAGCATCAGGTATGATTGTAAGGAAGAGGATGATAGGAAATGCAGGCAAAATTGATGATTGGAAAGGTTGATGATGGATCAATTGGTGGAATGAATGACGGGAGGAACCGGAGAACCTAGAGAAAACCTTCCCAGACACAGCTTCGTTCACTGTGAATACCATATGCGGGCCTCTGGGATCGAACCTGGGCCGCCTGGGTGATAAGGGAATGGTCTAACCGTTTGGCCATGCTGTCGCCTGGAAAAAATGTAGGTGTAAAAATTGAGATTGATGGAAAAATTATAGAGCAAGTATCTGATTTCTCATACCTAGGACGTGTATTTGCAGATCACAAGAGTGATATTGATACAAAATTACAAAAAAGATAATAAATTGAACTAGATAATAAGGAGACATTTTATTAAACAGATGATGGCCAATACAAAACTAAGACTACACAATATCACATCAAAAGCTGCTCTCAGACACGAAAGTGAAATTTAGATTTTAAATAACAGAAATTCACATAAACTTATAATAGCCCAAATGCATTTCTTGTGATCACTGTTGGGAGTTACTAGATCGGACCACCAAAGGAATATCAGAGAAAACTTTGGAGTACCAAGTTTGATATGAGGAGATACAAAAATACCAATGAGAATGGAAAGAACTAGACTCTCAAAATTGGCATTGCAGTATACTGCAACTGGTCACAGGGACCAAGGAAGACCAAAACAGTGGTGGAAACACCAAGACACTAGGTTTATCATTATAGGCTACATGGCCTAAAACAAACTTATTCATGATCATGATGATGATTATAGCTATGTATAAAATACAAAGACATAGGCAAAAACTTAATTTAGAAAAAATGTACAACTTTTTAATACACACATTTTTTTAATTAGTCTTTTTGTATAGATTTAGCCATTTACAAGATATTTCCTGATATTGACTGGAGCTCTTTGGTATTGTGAGCTACACCCATCTGAAGAGTCATGATTGTTTTTTCTTTCTCATCAGGCCATACAAAGAGTATTCCAGATCTAAAGTCTAGCATCCATACAACCTAACACTTGACATACTATCATCTGGTATACCTGTATGCATTTACAACAAAATGTGTATTGAAACCATTTTGGAACATGTTTATGATGATTAGGGGTTGAAATTTGTTGAAATATCATCTTTATCTTTTTGAGACATCACAGAGAATGCAGGATGAATTGTCTTAAACAAAAACCAATACAGCTTACTTTTATATCACATTTTTTTGTGTTTTTATGAACTTTAATGTCTAATGGGCATTTTATAGGAAAGTTTGTACGTTTTGTTGCATTTTTACCCATTGTTACATTTGAGGTAACTTTTTTGCAATGTAGTTTTTGCAATGTAGTTACAGTTAGTTGACTGAATTCTGCTGTCCCATTTCTTATAGCTGCAACAGTCCTGTAAATCAGCCATGGAATACAGTGTTTACGGTGAATGCTGATTAAGGCATTGTAGTTTACTGTTCAGCAACTTCTGACCTTACTGCATAGCTAAGACTACCTTTTCCTTATTCTGTGGGTGGATGTGTTCAGATCACAGGTTATTATATACAGTCCCAGTAAGCAGTTAGTTTCACAGAGGTTACACTATGAAAATGCCAAATGTAATGCAGATAAAGTTAGTGGCTGAATTTGGTGACAATATATTTTCTACAGATTGGAAGTATACTATTTTTCAGGTTAAATTCAGAGAAATGTTTTACTATGCAGCAGCATTATCCAGCATGAAAAACACTTAAAGTGTAGGAGAATCATGCAAGACAGCAGTTTTATACAGACATTTTTGCAAAGCATTGATTTCTGCCCATATCTCATTAGCAAAGGTCAATAATTTCACATTTTGGCAATTCTGCAGGAATATGTGGGGCAGATCATTCCAAATGAAGCTACTCTTATAAAATGTTACTTGCAGGATTGTTATGAAGATGCAATAGGAAAAATCAGTGATTTTGCAGAAAATAAGAATATATTTGTTTCTGTAAATGAGACAAGCGATAAAGAGGAATATTATGTTGCAAACATTATTGGTACATTAGGAGTTGACACCCATCTGAAAATATTTCTTCTTACAATTGAAGTTACTGAGTAGGTTAACTACCAATCTATTTGCAAACTGTTTTATCAAAGCATCTTTCTTTTGTGGCCACTGGCATAAAGCATGAAAATGTTTTGCTTTTGGTAACAGATGCTGCCAGATATGTGGTGAATCTGGCATGGTGATTGAATAATTTTATACAAAATTGGTTCACATAACATGCATTGCTTATGCCCTTCATAGAGTATGTGAACTAGTGCGTGAAAAATTTCCGTGAGTTAAATAACTCATATAGAATGTAAAAAGGCTGTTTCTGAAATCTCCTTCAAGTATAAGACATTTTTGTAAAATTGCTCCTAATCTGTCCTTCCCTCCTAAACCAAGTAACATGCATGTACTTATTATTGCAAAAATTTTGATGTAGCAAAATTACTGGGAACAGTTTTGATAGAGAAAGCAGTTTCTCAAGATTCTCAAGACTATGGCCATGTTTTTATATTCAGCACATGCATGAATGTGTATCCATTGGAAATTTATCTAATCATTCTTTAACTCATCACCGAGATCCACCAATTTCAGCGCTGAATGCAGTGCTTAATCGTCCGTTCCATCATCCCCAAGACACCGATGGATAGTCCCATAACCTAACTAAATTGTAAACAACTAGTCAGCTGATTGAAAATGGAAGCTGCAGCTTGCATGAATTAAGTGGCTAAATTAACACATGAATCACATGGAAATGGAGTAAAAAGTCTGGTATGTCACCATAATAAATCAATGTTTCATTTGTAGCATGTTCGCCATACTGCACGAATTATCAAATCATTCTTCAATTCAGTGGAAAATACAACCATTGCAATTGTCAGTGGAATCCATTGCTTGTTGAAATTAAAAACTTGCGCTTAATGGCTGATCCCCAAATTAAGTGAAGTTTGGCATATATCAGTAGTAGGTAATTTCTCATTTTTGGCACAAACAGTGGCATGGCTGGAGAAAAGAGATGCAAGTATGCATTTAGTTGTTAAAAATATAAAAGATCTTGAAGATCATTTGCAACAATGGGTAGGACAGATTGGACAAGAAGTTAGCGAGAAAATAAAAAAATGTATTGGAAAACAACACTGGGCATCATCAATGCCTAAAATTGAAAAAGTGGTGCAAGATAAAAATGTTGACTTCTTGAAGGTTTTTTACCAGAGGACTTTGGTCATGGTGGCACCGTGACTGAACAGTTAGACTATTTAAGAGGTAGAACTGGAACTTAAAAATTCAATGCCACAACTGCGATTTGAACCACAGACCTTCCACTTGCCGGGCGGACGCTCTAACCACTGATCTATTGTGACAAACTGCCAGAATGGCATCAAATTCTCAAGCCAGTTCGTATTTCTCCTGGTAAACCACAAAGGCAGTCTCACATCAGAGACAATTACCCCAATGGTGACTTACTATTGTAAGTACTTTATATCCCAGGATTAAATAACCTTCACATGGTAATTATTATTTATTTATGCCAACAAACTTACTGTTGGTGTTTTTAAACACACAAGCCGTGCGTGGGCAAAGTTTAAGAGGTCTCTGATGTGAGACTGCCTTTGTGGTTTACCAGGAGAAATACGAACTGGCTTGAGAATTTGATGCCATTCTGGCAGTTTGTCACAATAGCTCAGTGGTTAGAGCGTCCGCCCGGCAAGCGGAAGGTCTGTGGTTCAAATCCCAGTTGTGGCATTGAATTTTTAAGTTCCAGTTCTACCTCTTAAACTTTGCCCACACACGGCTTGTGTGTTTAAAAACACCAACAGTAAGTTTGTTGGCATAAATAAATAATAAGTTAGACTATTTGCCTATCACCAAGGTGGCCCGAGTTCAATCCTAAGGACTGGTATTTGTGGTGTACAAAGTGACATCAGGGCAGGTTTTCTCAGGGTTCTCCAGTTTCCCTCACCCAGTCATTCCACCAACTGCTCCATTATTACCTTTCCAATCATTGATTTCATGTCATCCTCTACCATACCTGGTGCTGGGCCAACTACCCATTTCTAGGTCTTCACTCTGTCTGGTCTATAGGTTTGTGTACTCTCTGGCAGGCATCTGATCCTAGGCACAGGCTTGTAAGTCCTAGAGGGTGTTACTCCTACATACATTGAAGGTAATCAGATAAAGAAGAAAACATGGGACATGTTCTATATAAATGTATGTAGTGTCAGTAAACTGACTCACACATGTTATCTTTAAATGTTTACACATCACTCTGTACATAACTTCCAACAAAGTAATGAAAAAAGCAATTAGTTCTTTAAAGTCAAAGATGATGGCCACTGCAGAACAAGGCTAGTGACAAGAGACTGTCAATAGAAAAAAGGTCTTGGATGCAAAGACATGTGCACTTCTGTAATACATTCAAATTTTTTGAGTGTGCTGTTGGCTATTACTGCCTCTGAAAATCTGAAAATGATCACTTTTGATTTCAAAAGTGCTATTTTACATGGTGAAGAAATACACATGCATGTACCAGGGGATTTCGATTGTCCTGAAAAAATGTGAAAATTTAAAAAGGCACTATGGCCTTAAGTAAGTCCTCAAAATTGGTTCAAGTGACTTGCATAAAGATGTAAACTACCATAGGCTACAATAGACTATCTTAGGTGACTGTAGACTATGGTAGTTTTCTTAGTAGAATTGGTCAGTTAAGAAACTACCCATGTTATCTGCATGTTAGGTGTGTTGCATACCTATTGGATGTTACCTTGTATCGATCACGTTGTTTACATTTTTGATAATTTTTTGGTAGATTCCTCTATAATCGCTCCACCCTTAGATCCGCACTCGAAGTAAACACAACTAACTTGCAGTAGGCCAAAACCGAAGCACACCATAACATATAGTACCTGAAATATTGACAATTATCTGAGTTTTCAAAATATATGATAACTCTGGTGAAGACTACCTGAATGTAACGCGATAGCAGCAATATTCCTTAAGCTCCTGAGTAAATATCGTTCTGTTGCGTCATAAACACGAGGTATGAGTCAACATGGAGTTTGGTTGTATTAGTCGCAGGTAATATGAACACCAGGTTATCGTGGAAGGATACAAGGTGCGGATCTAAGGCTGGATGGAGTATAGAAACTAGAACTTTGAACCTTCTTGAAGCTGAGAGAGGGTATATAAAGGCTGCCTGACCTACAGAACATTAGTGTCTTCAAACACATTTGAAAACTCCTGTAAGAGTACTACAGTTCAGATTGAAGACACTTACAGTGATCTTGAGTAATGTTATTTTGAACCAAATAGTACAATTTTTATTTTGATCATAGTGACCAAAGTCATGTCATAGTTTTTGGGGATCAGTATGTTTGAATTTCTCAATACATTTCTTAATTCATTGTATTTTGTATTATGCCACCTATACTAGCAGTAATCCTGCCGTTTACTATGTCATTTATGTGCTGTGCCACACCTACCATACCGTAATTTTGGTCAAGCAGAACTCTACACTTGCAAATTTTCTAAGGAGTAAAGGACTGAAACAACTGCAAACTGGTCAATGTGTGTTTAAATCTGTGTGTGGCAAAATACTGTTTGTTGGAATTCCTACCCCCGTGCACAAAAAAATGAGTCATGTCTGAATGCCAGATTTGTCTAAGTCTTGCATGGCACAGCACCTTGAATGATCATATGGATTAGTTATATTAAGATTTGGAACTTGTGACACCTTGCTAGTGCTGCTACACAACTGTATTGTGCTTGGCGTAAACAGGGTACTGTGCTGTGTAGGGCTTAGAAAAATTTGGCATTCCAGACATGACTCATTTTTTTTTGTCCACCAGTGTACAAGTACATGATGGGATTGTAACAAGAAAAGATCAGTAACAAATGAAGCAGTCTCTGACACAAATGAAGAAGAAATTTCAAAGACCAAAATGAATTACAAATCAGACATCTGTTTGGGCATACAGGGCAAACAGAAGATGGAATATTTATAAACCAAACAACATATAATGAGCATGCAAATGAAAAGACCTAAAATCCCTCCTATAGCTCAAGACTTCTCAAGATGATGCAAAAACCCGGAAAAAATTTCGCTTATCAAGAAGCAGTGGGAAGTCTTTTGTATCTGTCTTGCAAAATTCAGCCTGATGTTTGCTATGCTGTCAATTATGCAAGCCGATGTATCAAGAAGTCTCCCAAAGAGTACATAAATGACACTGAAAGGTCTGAGATATCTAAAGGATGATTAGAAATGGGTATTCCCTGCAGAAGTAAAGGAGATGCTCACACATTTAAAGTATAAGTATACTGTGACTCTTTTCATGCTGGTGACAGAGAGAAAAAGCAAGAGCACCACTGCATATTTAATATTTTATGCAAATGATACAATTGTTTGGTGCTTATATAAGCATTCAGTTCTTGACCAGAATTCTACTTAGGCTCAGTATATAGCTGCAGCTCAATGTTGTCAACAAATAAAGTGGGTTAAGTCTCGTTTTGAAGAATTAGTACTAGTGAAAATTCATGCAAATTATTAACATGTAGATAATACAAGCCGCAGCATTAAAATGATGAAAGCAAATCAACTTACAAGAAAATTCAGCTATATATATTAAATATCATATGATCAAAGATATATTCAAGAAAGGATGGTTTAACATTAGTTAATCTTTGACCAACAATAACATGGCTGATATATATGTTTGCTAAATCTTTGCAGCCTGCAAAATTTAGGGAGCTTAAAAATAAAATCATGCATTAATCCATCTGTGTACCCTTATCTTTACCATCATGTTAGTTAAATGTTAATGTTGGTCAGTGGTGTATATTGTGGACTATCAAAGCTCTCACCAAAACCATCTTAAGTGAATTAGAAAATAGTAAGTAAGTACCTGAGTGACTGGGCTTCGCTCAGCATTTTTCCTCCTGTTTTTGTGAAATCTTGTTTTTTGGGAGAAGATACTTTTAGATAAACTTGAAGGGCAAAACGTTAACTAAATAAACATTTTTGTAACAATTGTTAAAAGTCATTTCCGAGATGCAAGAGATACAGAAATACATACAAATATTTTATAAACACCATCATTTCAGCCATAAAATGTCTACTGCTGAATCTCCTTGAGATATCCACCTAGTTTGAGGTTTTCATTGAGCATTTGTTCCATTATGGAGTTCAGCTCTTTGGTGCTGCCATCAACTGTATTTTTCAGGACGCTAACACATTGGCCAAGGTTCTTCACCTTTCTGTTGAGTTTTTCCATGGCTCCCTTAACCGTGGCCAGTCGCTTGTTAGTATTCTCTGATAGATCTATCTTAATATTGGACATTCCCGTCATCATCTTTTCTGTTTTGAACTTCACACTTTCAATTTGGCTTCCATTTTTGTTTCCATTTTGTCCATTTTTATTTCCATATTTTCTATTCTGTAGCTTACATTTTTCCAATTCGCCTTTCATATTTATTTCCTCTGCCGCATTCCGGGATTCATTTCATTTCCCACTATGTCCATCTTGGCTAACATTTGTTTCATCAACTGTTCCATATCGTGCTTTTTGTCGCACTCCTGACACCAATTGTGATAACTTTACTCTTTTAACTATTTCTTCATTTTTTATTAAAACACCAGAATGACACTAGCTAAAGCACTGTTGAATAATAACAAATACTACAGGAAGAAAAGCTGGTTGATAAAGCCATGTGAATGTACTACGCATTTCTGTTTCAATTTTATAGAAAATTGTATGAATTGTTCATAATTGCTTGTCGAAGTGGGAGTAGTGAATGAAGTGTGATTGTGTTTAGTGAAAGAAAAATGAGTGGAAAAACCGTGTGAATGTTATACGTTGCAATTATATTTCAAGTGTATGAAAAATGTATGGATTGTTTATAGAAGAGGGAGTAGTGTGTTTGGTAAAAGAAAAGGGAGTTGAGAAAACCATGTGAATGTAATACGTTGCATGGTAGAATGGATTACATAAAAACCTTTGCCAGGAAGAAACACTTGGATATGTCAATTTTTATGTTGATCAGTCAACCTGTTTTGGAGTTTACTCACTCTTCAACATGCGATATGTATAGGCGTTGGTATGTATGAAGTTATTTATTAATGTTTCACGGGCGATCAGCCGTGTGAGGTTTGAAAATATTGAGCTTTCGGCCATTCTAAACTCCATGGCCTTCGTCAGAATGAAATGACCGTTATTTTTCCCCGCTCCCCCTATATATACAATGTTAGATGAGAGGGGGTTGCGTTGCCCTGGCCAATGAGCGGGTGACGATTTGTGATTGGTTTTTTTTTTTTTTTTTTTTTTTTTTTTTTTTTTTTTTTTTAAGAAAGGGGAGACAGAAAGAGAGTTGGACGGGAGAAAGAGTTGGCTTATTACGCCGGGGAGGGAAGGGGTTGTGGGATGCAGTTTTCTCGGGGGGATGAGGGAGAAGTGTGGCGTAGGTGGGGAGGTACCGCGGATGCACCCTCGCAGTACGTTGGGTTACAGCCGGTATAAGTACCGGCATCGGGTTAGGATTACCGGGTGACAGTCATGACAAGTCCTGACTGTCACACACGGGAAGTGGACGTGGGAAATAGATGGAGAGTAAGGATTGATTTAATTACGGGGGTGACGGCGTTGACATAGGCAAAGGCTGCTCGGACGGCGATGTCGAGAAGCGAAGTTCTCAATGTTGAGAGGTGTTGTATAGCTGTTGGTTGCGCTTCCTGGCGAGAACTGCGTCGCATTCCATGACCTCACATAGCTGGCTACATGGTGCAGTCCCATGGTCGTAGGGGTTGGTCCAATGTACTTCAGTTGTGTCTTGTTGGTAGTCTAGTTGCTGTGTTGTGTAGTGTTGCTGCGTTGCGATGTCTTGCTGTGTTGGGTTGAGTTGCTGGTTGTAGTGCGTCTTCGGTCCGTAGTAGTCCCTCGGGTGATGGTATGTTTGTCGTTGAGTTGGTCGAGGAGGCACGTTGTCGAGATTTGCTATTGCCGGTGGAGATTTTTCAGTCTGAGTAGTAGCTGCGCAGGTTGTTGTGTTTCTCGTCCTATCCAGTCTGTTGACAGTGTCGTTGAATGAAGTTGTGATGTCCTTGAAGACGTCTCGTAAGTTGTAGTATAATTCCCAGAGGTCTTCAAATAAAGTATTAGCTTTCTTTAGTTCTTCAGTGTGGTGAAGTAGGTTGCGTTCTATGTTTTTCAGTCTTATGTTGCTTGTCCGTCGAAGTGAGTTCGTCTTGAGGCTGCATTTCTTGACGTCTTTGTGTAGAGTTGCGATAGTGGTCGCTGATGTTTTGCGAAACTCTTTGATAGAGTTATGGACGTCCTTGAGATGTTCTTGTGTAGCGTTGGTGTCTTTGTGAGCTACGTTGTTGGCGATGGAAGTAACGACGGAGTTAAGCTGCTGTAGAGTTCCTTCCATTCCGCCCAGGCGATGGTTGAGACTTCGAACTGCCAGACCAAGATCCTCCAACTCTTGTCTGGGCAGAGATGGTCCATCGGTGGCTGCAGCGTACGATGTGGAATCCTGTTGAGTTGGTGTTGTAAGAGTGTTGACTGGTGAAGGTCTGCGATGTGGCTGGGAAGCTGCGCTGACTGGTTCTGGTTGTCTGCTGAGTGCCCGAGGATAGAAGGGGCACTGTGCTTGCCCTGTATAATGGCCTAAGCCATTGCAGGTGGCACAGTACCGGCGTCGCCTACGCAAGTCGTGCGCGGTACACCATTGTGTGAGGCGACGTGCCCCACTTGGGCCTGCTGTTTCGGGCTATGTTTGTCACCGGCCACAGTGTTTTCTTGAGGGTCAGTACTTGGACCAGAATCACTATAGTTGCTGTTGTGAATGTGTTTCATGGCTATTGTCCAGGCAGGGCTTAGCTGAAGACCGCGGTCCCTGTTGTAATTGTTTGGATGTAGTTTGATTTGAATGGCTTCCTTAATGACTCTGTGCCAGTATTTATCCGTATGCTCCAGAACTTTGATGTCTTCAAAGTTTATTTTGTGGACATACTCTATACAATGCTCAGCCACTGCTGACTTATCTGGTTGTAGGAGCCTGATATTGCGTTGATGTTCTTTACACCTTTCTTCTATTGTGCGTCCTGTTTGGCCTACATACACTTTACCACATTCGCAAGGAATCCTGTAAACTCCTGGGACCTTGAGTCGAAGTGGTTCAAACCTCACACGGCTGATCGCCCGTGAAACCTTAATAAATAACGTGCGCCGTGAAAGCTTTAAATCTTACATGTATGAAGTTGATAAATGATAGAGTATAACATGTGAATTGTTATGTAAAACTAAAGTGAGTAAATAAAATAGTATGAATGTAATACATTGTATTTCTATTTCAAACATATTGCAAAATGTTGTTGTTGTTGTTGTTGTTGTTGTTAGTTAATGCTGGATTTCTGACAATGAAGTGATTAACCCTCTTGCTCTCCAATATTTTTCACTGATGGATGGGGCAGTAGAAGTGGCCGGACTTATTTGAAGGTGGTCTCGATCCATTTCCTCTTGCAGATCACATAAAGGACAAAGTGGTGAAGAATATATCCCAATTCATATTGCAAAATGTATGAATAATTGTATGTTGAAGGGCGAGTAGCGAAAGAAGACTTTCTCGTAAGGGAAGAATTAGTAGAGGAAATTGTAGCCTTTCTATTTCAAACATGCACGAAATTGTATGACTTACTTGTAGAAGAGTGAGTAGAGAGAGATGTGAATGTGTTACCTAAAAGTGAGTAGAGAAAACAATATGAATATAATATAGAGCATTTCTATTTCATACAGAAAATTGTATGACTTCTTTGTAGAAGAGTGAACAGAGGAAGAGATGTGAATGTGTTATCTAAAAGTGAGTAGAGTATACAGTGTGAATGTAATATGTAGCATTTCCATTTCAAACACAGAAAATTGTATGACTTATTGTAAAAGAGGATAAAAATGTTTTTTTTTTTTTTTTTTTTTTTTTTTTTGTAAAACATGTTTTTTATGCAAAATTGTCTATAGAAGAGTGAATAAAGAAGCAGATGTGAATGTGTTACCTGAATTTGAATATTGCAAACAGTATGAATGTAATATGTAGGATTTCTATTTGCAGAAGAGGGAATAAAAGCATGTTTTTTATATGTAAAATCGCATTTTTTCAGTCAAGACACCAATGTAAATAAACTTAAGAAGCAAAGCCTTACCTGAACACAAAATTTGATCAAAACCTATAGAAAAGCTTCCAAGAGACATACCATATTTTATCGTATAAGGCCCCCCCCCCCCTCGCATATTTCCCTCCCCTATGATTTTTCATTACTAAAAATTATTTACCTATTAAACTTCGCATAATTCCCTCTCCGGGTTCGTTCTTATTGGAGCGGCCTTCAAATGACCTGATAATGGACAGCAAATAACGCAGCAGTGCCTGTCACGGACAACAATGATGCAGTGCTTGTCACAAGTATACTAGTATTGCCATTGTCACAATGCATCGTAAAAGTGAAATGTGAAGTTGCAGACGTGTTTCTAAATCAGTTTGTTACAAGTCGTCATGTTGTCAAGAAGAGTTTAAAAAAAAAACTGGTATTTCTTGTGCCATTAATGGTTCTGACGACATGTTGTGGAATAGTGTTGTTGTTAGCTAATGCTGGATTTCTGACAATGAAGTCATTAATCCTCTTGCTCTCCAATATTTTTCACTGATGATATTGAAGAGAGCAATAGCAGTAATAGTAACCGCTTTTTAGAGAGCACCATATTTTTATGTTTTGGCGGTCACATCGCTCTCTCACAACCCCCAGAATGTCTGGAGGATCACACCTGTCGTTGGTTTACGGGTCTCACCGACCTGACTGGTAGAATTATCAAAATAAATTCACCGACCATATCCTCTGATTACCAATCAGAGGACGTATTACATGCCATGACAGGTCAGCAATGTTAGGGGTTAAGATTTTATAGAGAAATGGAGAGGTTGGAAAAATAAAGACTCCCTAGCCCTTGGGAACCCTAATAGCATCGGGGTCGGAAGAGAACAAGAGATGACCAAGGTAAGGTCAGATAGAAAAGTTACAGTGAGGAGCAACACACCAGTAAGTGGAAGTAATGTTCTGCTCAGCTTGGGTACCTTGTGGTCGCTATTCACATATCCCCTAGACGGAGACCCCTGGAATAGTGAACATGAAGATGTGTTATCTGAGCTAGATATAAATGAAAATAGTGATGATAGCGATGAAAGTGAGACCGCAGAATAGTCGGAGAAAAAAAAAACAATGAAAGAATACATTGTAGGCCCAATGAAACTGTGGTATGTATCCAGCTCATTCACAAATTACTGTATACCAATGTAACTTTTACATAATACTACATGGATTCCCTTCCTTTCTGAATTCCTAGAAGCACCATTTGCACAATTCCCTCCCCAGTGTTTTCAAGCAAATTTTTCGAGAAAAAAAAAGGGGGAGAATCACGCAATAAAATGTGGTAGTATATGCAAGAATTGCTCTGTATAAGAGAGAATAAAAAATGTTATTTTTTGTGTAAAATTGTGAGTTTTTTGATTTAGGAAAGACACCTACATATACTGAGCGTTGAAGTTTGAGAACGAACGGTTGTAACAATTTGCTAATATTAGTTTTGGTACCTTAATATGGAAGATGTACAACCCTTTAGCCCTCTGTGTATTGGCACGAACGACCTGAACATAACAACATTCCTGCCCTTGCACTAAACTGCTCCATAGAGTCCTTGGTGCCCAGCTGTGTTACTTGTGCAGTTTCCAGTACAGCAGCATTTTTTAACAGCAGTTCGACATGTACCAGCACACAGCTGCTGAAATGGCCAACTTGAGCTCCAGTATACTTTGATGTAAATGGCGAAATCATCTCAATGTCCATATTCAAATTGATAGATTGGTAGAGGAGAACCAGTTCTATGGACAGTACAACCACCAGATCTGAAACCTCTTGACTATTTTGGGTGGAGATGTGTGAAGAGTATGGTGTATGGTACTTCTTTAACGTCAGCAGAGGACCTTATGGCTCAAGTATACGAGCAATTAAAAATCTTCAAAGACAACAGCACGTATGGGATCAAGTATATAAGGCTCACCACTGCTGATATAGGCTCTGGAATGACGTAGAAGGCCCACCCCCTTTTTTTTTCAAATTAACGTCCTCCAAAATAATGTCATATTGGATGGTAAATGAGCCTGAGGTCCATGGAGCTTTAAGTTACCCAAAATTCGTCTTCTCAGGAAAAGGGAAAATCTTGGAAAAAAACCTTACCTGGATAACTTACCCTAAGGGAGATTTGAACTCATACCCTCTTGACTGTGAGGCAGACACACTAGCCATCACACTACCGAGGTAGGCACATAGGAGGCCCGTAGATATATCAATGTTGGGTTTATTGATGAAATATGAATGCAAAACCAACTCACATTTCAATGAGCTACAGCATCCAAACCGTGCATTTCCAGACAGGGGTTCCTATTTCAAAACTGATTGTTTCTAAGATAGGAACCCCTGTCCAGAAATGCATGGTTTGGATGCTGTGATGCTGTAGAACATCGAAGTCTGAGATGGGTGTATGTTCATGTTTCGTCAATAAAGCCAACATCAAGCTGTTAACATTACAAACAGGCTTTGAACTCTGTACCACCCATGTCATTGCAGAGCCTATATCGGCAGTGGTGAGCCTCATGCACATGAGCCAAAACATGTGGCTGGCTTTGAAGATTTTAGATCGCTCTGTGGACTCGAGTCATAAGATCCAATGCTGATGTTACAGGAGTGCCATACACTACACATACTCTTCATGCAACTCCACAGAAAATAGCAGAGAGGCATCAGATCTGGTGACCGTGCTGGCCATCGAACTGGCCCACCTGTACAAATCAATCTATTTGGATTTGCAAGGTTGAGGTGATTCCACGCATTTCCATCAAAGTGTGCTGGAGCTCATGTCAGCCATTTCCGTAGGTGTGTCGTGTTGCACTGTTAAAAAATGTTACTGTACTGGAAACTACACAAGTAATCAGAAGGATGCACACCAAAGACTCCATGGAATGTGCAGGAATGTTATTATGGTCAGGTCGTACATGCTAGTACACAGATGACTGAAGGGTTGCACAGCTTCCGTATTAAGATACCAAAACAAATGTTAACAAATTGTCATAACTGTTCGTTCTCAAACTTTGATGCTCTCCAGTGTCCAAACCGCACATTTCCGGACAGGGGTTCCTGTTTGAATACTGGTCAGTTTGTCATCCTGCACAACATACTATGTGTTCTTTTTGGGACGCCCAGTACATAGTAAACTTAAAAAGCAAAATCTTACATGTATACAAAATGTTAATCAAATCTTTAGAGCCATTTCTGAAATACCGGGAATACAAGAATTGCTCTGTAGAATCAAGTTTTTTTCAGAAATTACACCTATATAGATACACTTAAAAAGCAAATCCCTATCTGAATAAAACATTTTATCGAAATCGTTAATCGTTTCCAAGTTGTGTGGAACATATACATATTTATTTATGTACAAGAATTACTCATTTAAATATATTAGAATATTAATAATTGCAATACCTGCCAGTTTCCATTGTAAAGAATTAGCACGTATGATATCTCATTCGTTTCATTCTCTACCATTGAACAGAGGGAAGAACAGGGCTATGGATGCTTCCTGCAGCAGTCTTAACTATAATATGGGCAAAGAGGAATGAGGTGGAGAAGTGCAGGAATAAGTGTAGGAATAAGCACATCAAGGCTTTAGAAACCTGTGTTGCTATACTCACACAATCGTTTCTGAAATGTGCTATGTGAATACAATTGGCTTGGAGTTAACAAGAAAGAGCATATTTTTAATACTGTGCAGTTGTTACTGTTCTCAACAGCTGTATTAGTATTAGTATTATTTATTTCATAGTGTAGACAGTTGCTAGTGCTAATTCTTTGAAATGGATGACAGTGTGTAATAAAGTAATTAGTCAAAAGATCATTCTTGCAGTTGAAATATGAGGGCAAATTAGTGATAGTAGAACAGGGAAGGACCACTCCAGCTCTTCTGCATTGCAATGTGAGCAGAAGGGAAAAAATAAGAATTCTTACAAAAGGTGTTTTAATTTAGATGATCATGATAACTACGTGTAACTGACTGGTCCATGTGAATTAAGTTAACTTTATTGCTGGCCATGCTTGTTGCTTGCAACTGGGAAGACGACCTGGAATTTGATGACTTTCGCAGATTTAGCGTATTTAATCACTTGACTTATCCCTGTTATTCCTTTGTGGAACACAGGGCACCAATAAAGGTTTTCCCTCTTCCTCAATGACTGGCTAGCTGCTGCACCTCCCTCCAGCTCTTACCACTCTTCTTAATCTCCTCCTCTATGGTTCTTCTCCATGTCATTCTGGGTCTACCTCTTTTTGTCGTTCCTTGTGGATTTCAATCCATCACATCCTTTTCGATAGCAACTTCTGCTTTCCTGAGTATATGGCCTAGCCAGTTCCATTTTCTCTTTTTTATTTGCATCTTCATTTCATCTTGGTTTGCTCACACTTATAGTTCTATGTTTGTTATAATATCCGGCCAATGTATCCCCAGAATTTTCCTCAAACAGTTATTTACCAAAGTCTGTAATTTCTTGTTTATTTGTTCTGTTACTTTCCATGTTTCAGAGCCATACAAGAGTACTGATTCCACATTTGTATTGAAGAAACATAGCTTTGTTTTCCTTGTTACATTTGCTTTTCTCCATATGGGGTAGAGTTGCACAAAGGCTCCATTTGCCTGTTGGATTCGTCTCTTTACATCTTCATGTGCACCAACTGTCTTGACAACAACACTACCAAGATAAACAGATCTACCTCTTCCATGTCTTTGTCATCCACTTTAAATTGTTCATTTTATTGGGGACTACCATTTATTCTCATTTCTTTTGTTTTCTTGGAATTTATTTTTAACCCAACTTTCTTTGCTTGTTCTTATGGATTCATTAATTTTGTTTCCATATCTCGGAATTTGTGTGTTAACAGGAAAATGTCATCTGCATATTCAATATTTAATTACAGATTTGGATAATCACAAGAGATCAACAATGCATATAAATTCTTTTGCAGCATTAAAAACTTTTGCCACTCAACAGATAGACCATTCATTGAATTATCATAATTATAACCGTAATCATAATCATATTTATTCACCATAAGAAATCATACAGACTTATCGGTTTTGTCACTAGTAAAACTATATACATATACAGTGACAAACACAATATCGAGGTAAATATACAAACAGCATACCTAGCACGTGCTTTAGCAGCTAAGGAAAACCTTGGAAAAACCTCAGCCAGGTACCTTAAAACAGGATATATATTGTTGCCCATCGCATTATTATCGGCACTACCGCAAAGGAGCCAAAGGGAAGAGACAGAGAATGGCCGCATTGTTGGGGCACTTGCCGAAAGAGAGAAAGGGATAGAGACTTCTGGAATTTTCTGCTTTGTATTTCACCGCAATAATAACTGAACTTTCCTGAAGTTTCCAGAATAGTGCCTGGGAGATATAAATAGCGGTAAAGTGTGAGAAGGGACAGTTTTTTTGTGTTAGGAATTCGGAGCCATGCTGTTGGTGAATCGGTAAAGACTTTCTTGCTGTTGCAACGAGTGTACAAAGTTACTGTTTACGGAAATAAAAGTATTTCTTTATCTCGACTACATGTCTTCTTTACTTTACACCCACCAAAGTCACACTTGTGTCAGAAGCGGGATATGACGATGGAGGCTACATTGGTGAGCTTTTTACAAGAGCTGAAAGCAGAGATGAAGACGGCAAATGACAACCTCGCTGCCGAGCTGAAAGAGATGAAGACGGAGCTATCGGCGAAAATTGATGAGCAACTGGCTGGCGTAAGGAAGGATGTGAAAGAGCTCGGTGGAAAGGTGGAAGAGCTCGGTGGAAAGATGGAGGACCTCGGCCAACGCGTTGACGCCCTGGAGAATGTCGGGGAACGGCTTAGCGTTCTCGAAGACAGGGTCGACGGTAGCGCCAAGGAGCTAAATGCAATGGTGGAAGGGATGCTTAGTGAAAAGCTCAAGAACTACAAGGCCGAGGCTTAGCACGCGACACAACATCGACGCGCGTCAAACCACCGAAGTACGATGGCACATCAACGTTTGAGGTCTTCCGCCGTCAATTCGACACAGTGGCCAAGCACAACAAATGGTCGCCAGAAGAAGAGGCCGCGCAGCTGATAGCCAGCCTCCAGGGACGAGCCGCAGAGGTGCTGAACGCAGTCCAGACAGCGGCATCGCCCAAGGACATCTGGGAGGCCCTGGAGAACCGGTTCGGAAACCACCGCTTAGCCGCAGCCTACCGCAGCCAATTGAAATCTAGGATGCAACTGCCAGTGGAGACGCTGCAGGAGTTCGCCCTGGCAATCGAACAGCTGGCCAGCAAAGCCTTGGTCGACCTCCCCTCCGAATTCGTATCCCGAGAAGCCGCCTATAACTTCGTCGACGGGGTACACGATGCCGAGATACGTCAACACCTGATGATCGGCGACTACAAGACCATCCACGAGGCACTAACGGCCGCATTAAGGATGGAAGCGGCCAAAGTGACGGCTACCCCGACCTCGAAGACAAGGAGTGTCCGCTACGATGAAGACCGCAGACCAGTCCAGGGACGCCGACGAAGACCAGGTGGCGTGTGTTGGGGGTGTGGCCAGCCGGGACACCTGATGAGAGACTGCCGGCACCAAGAAGAGCAGCCGGAAAACGAGAAATGGCCGGCGTGGCGAGGGGCACGTCGGCGAGATCACCATCATCCCCTCGAGTGACACTGGGCGCCGTCAGCCGACGGATGGATGACAGCCTCATCGCGGACGGTTGGGTGAGAGGGAAGCCGTGCCGCGTGCTTGTTGACACTGGAGCAGCCGTGACTGTCATCAGACCTGACGTAGCCAGGGGCTTGCCGTCGAGAAAACCGAGCCGACCGTACCAACTAGTGACGGCATCGGGTGACACCTTGCCTGTGGAGAGGGAGGCCCTGCTGCAGTTGACCTTGGGGCGAAGTGTCTTGCGTTTGTGGGTGTTCGTCGCGGAGGTGGCTGAGGAGGTGATACTGGGACTGGATGCCCTCAGGAGCCACGAGGCGACGGTCGACATCGGCAAGAAGGTTCTGCGGCTTAAGGGAGAGGAAGTAATGCTCCGGCACCCCGAAGAACGCCTTGGAATCTGCAGGGTCATTCTCAGGGAAGACATAGTTGTCCCCACGAGAAGCGAGATGGTAGTGACGGCGCGACTGGAAGGCCAGCGCAAGAAGAACATGCTGCTGGACCGGAAGACGCATGTGCACGGGCTCTGTGTAGCCGGGACATTGTTGCCGTGCCGAGAGGAGGTGCTGGTGAGACTGCTCAACCCAACAGACACCGATCACGACGTCCAGGCCGGGACGGAGTTGGGGGCGTGCGAGCCCGTGGTCAGCGTAACACCAATAGACAAGACCCAGGAGCCGGTGCCGACGCAACACCTGGGGCCCCGGCTGGAAGGCTTACTGGAGAGGGCGGCCGACCACCTGACCGCTGAACAGAGAGAGAAGGACCAACAACTGCTGAGATGATATCAGCGCGTCTTCAGCCAAGGCAGCAGCGAATACGGCCGCACGGACCGAGTGCTTCACCACATCGACACCGGAGACGGCCGGCCTATTCGGCAACCACCTAGACGCGTTCCGTTGGCTAAACAAGCGGCGGTACGAGACATGCTGGAGGACATGAGAACCAAGGGAGTGATCGAAGAGTCTGACAGTCCTTGGTGTTCCACTGTAGTTCTGGTGAGGAAGAAGAATGGCGAGCTACGCTTCTGCGTAGATTACAGGAAGCTGAAGGCTATCACCAGGAAGGACTGCTTCCCCTTACCCCGGATTGACGACACCCTGGACACGCTTGCTGGTGCGCAGTGGTTCTCAACCCTGGACCTGAAATCGGGTTACTGGCAGGTGGCTCTAGACCCGAGAGACAAGGAGAAGACCGCATTCTCGACAGGCCAAGGGCTTTGGCAGTCCACAGTTACGCCCTTTGGTCTCTGCAACGCACCAGCTACCTTCCAACGCCTCATGGAGTCAGTAATGAGAGGATTGACTTATGACGCCTGCCTGTTATACCTGGACGACATCATCATCGTCGGCAAGACATTCGAAGAGCATCTTGACAAACTGACCAAGGTGCTACAGAGACTGCAGGCGACCGGCTTGAAGCTGAACGCCAAGAAGTGCCAGTTCTTCCGCAGGGAAGTCAACTACTTGGGCCACATAGTCTCACCAACCGCAGTGGCCACGGATCCGGAGAAGACACAGGCCGTGAGAGATTGGCCTCGCCCAAAGGATAAGCGAGAACTGCGCAGTTTCCTTGGATTGTGCAGTTATTACCGCCGCATCATAAAGGGTTTCTCCAGGATCGCCAAACCCCTCACTCGCCTGACGGAAGAACTTCGACCTTATGTGTGGACGGAGGACGCCGAAGGCAGCTGAAGAGGACGCTCTGCAGTGCTCCTATTTGGGATTCCCACAACTAGGCGACGCCAGCGACCATTGCATTGGAGGCGTCATATACCAAGTCCAGAACGGCCACGAGCGGGTGATAGCCTACTACAGCAAGACGTTGTCCAAGGCAGAGAAGAACTACTGTGTCACCCGACGAGAGCTACTGGCGGTAGTGAAGACCTTGGAGCACTTCCACAAGTACCTGTACGGTCAGCCATTCCACCTGAGGACAGACCACTCCGCCCTAACCTGGCTACTTAGTTTTAGAAACCTGGAGGGCCAGAAAGCCCGTTGGGTCCAGAGATTGCAGGTGTACGACTTCACCTCCGAACATCGCAGAGGGAAGAGCCACGGCAACGCAGACACCATGTCCCAAAGACCCTGCCCAGAAGAGTGCGGCCAATGCGCAAGAGTGGAAGAGAAGGAGCGTACCGCAGCTGTCAGAGTGGTCACGGCAGTGCCTGCGGATGGATGGGATAGCGCGGGCCTGAGGAGGGAGCAGCTGGTGGACGCCGACTTGGGGCCACTCTTGAGAGAAGTGCAGGCAGGGACGAGACCAACCTGGGAGGACATCGCACCCAGAAGCGCTACATACAAGTCGTACTGGGCCTAATTGGACTCGTTGAAGACCAAAGAGGGCGTGCTGTTCCGGGTATGGGAATCACCTGATGGGAAGACCCAGAAAGAGCAGTTGGTACTTTCCCGAAGTAAGGTCCCGGAAGTCTTGGAGGAAGTGCACGCCGGTACCTCGGGTGGACACCTAGGAGCAAACCGGACGATCGACAAACTCCGACAGCGCTACTACTGGCTGAGGCTCCGAGCAGACGCTGAGAACTGGTGCCGTCAATGTCACGTGTGCGCGGCGAGTCGCGGCCCCCAGACTTGGAGCCGGGGTCGCATGCAGCAGTACAACGCCGGAGCGCCCTTCGAACGCATCGCCGTCGACATAGCTGGACCATTCCCAGTGTCCGATCGAGGCAACAAGTACCTGATGGTAGCTGTGGACTACTTCACCAAGTGGCCGGAGGTGTATGCCATCCCGAACCAAGAGGTGAAGACGATTACAGACTGCCTCGTGGAACAGCTGTTCTGCCGTTTTGGGGTCCCGTTAGAGCTCCACAGCGACCAGGGCACCAATTTTGAGTCGCACCTAATGAAGGAGGCATTGGAAAGACTTGGGGTGAACAAGACCCGCACAACACCCCTACATCCACAGTCGGACGGCATGGTCGAGAGATGCATCAAGACGCTAGAGGAGCACCTGAGGAAGGTCGTGGCCAGCCATCAGCGAGACTGGGACCTCAAGGTACAACTCTTCTTGCTGGCCTACCGTTCGTCGACACACGACACCACTGGGATGACACCAGCAAGCCTAATGTTCGGCCGAGAGCTACGCCTCCCTTGTGACCTGGCTTTCGGGAGCCCCCCGGAAGCGAAACAGCCGGCAACCGAGTATGTGGAGAATCTAGTAGACCCCTCCACGACATGCACGAGAACATCCAGATGGCGAGCGACTGCATGAAGACCCGGTACGACAGGCAAGCCAACAGCCGAGTATTCCAGCAAGGTGACATGGTCTGGTTGTACCACCCTACCCGGACCAAGGGACGCTGCCCAAAACTTCAACAACCGTGGCAAGGACCGTACCGAGTGGTAAAGAGGATTAACGACGTAGTCTACCGCATCCAGAAGGTGCCCCGAGGAAAGATGTTAGTCATACACCTGGATCATCTAGCCCATTACGATGGTGCTGATCGGGATGACCAGTCTTGAGGAGGCAGCAGTGTCGCCCATCGCATTATTGTCGGCACTACCGCAAAAGGAGCCGAAGGGAAGAGACAGAGAATGGCCGCATTGTTGGGGCGCTCGCCGAAAGAAAGGGATAGAGACTTCTGGAATTTTCTGCTTTGTATTTCACCACAATAATAACTGAACTTTCCTGAAGTTTCCAGAATAGTGCCTGGGAGATATAAATAGCGGTAAAGTGTGAGAAGGGACAGTTTTTTTGTGTTAGGAATTCGGAGCCGTGCTGTTGGTGAATCGGTAAAGACTTTCGTGCTGTTGCAACGAGTGTACAAAGTTACTGTTTACGGAAATAAAAGTGTTTCTTTATCTCGACTACATCTGTCTTCTTTACTTTACACCCACCAAAGTCACAATATTAACATTTTGTGATAAATTCAAGCAGAATATTAACTCTAATGGAGAGTGATGATGGTCTTGAAGGCAATCGTCCAGGTATCCTCTTGACCTGAAGAACATTTCTCAGGTGAACAGGATCCATGTAACAGGCAAGTTCATAGGATTTATTAACAGTTACATTTTCCTGTACAATATTCAATGTATTCCTCTAGTGAATAAAACTGATTATTTTCAAGAAACTTATGTAACTCTAGTTTATATTTGTTTAAAGGGGTTTATCAAATACCCCGGTAAATAGTTGTATAATTTTAAGCTGTTATAGTTGAAGGATGTTTCAAATAGTTTGGTTTTGTGGATGGTAGTGTGAAGTTTGTCCTTGTTCCATGTATTATGTGGGTGTATTTCCCCATTTGTGAGATAATATGATGGATTCACCTTGGTATAAATTAACAATTCTTTTACATACAAACATGGTAAGGTCAAGATATTCAAGTTGTGGAAATGTTCTCTACAACTTTCTGTTTCTTCTTTTTTTTTAAGTTTAAATATTGTCTTACTATTTATAGCATTTCCCCATAATAGTAGTCCATATAGCAGTAAAGAGTGAAAGTAAGCAAAATAACCAGTGGCAAAGCGTGAAGTAAGTAACAGGGAAGACCGATTCATCTTGGCCTCATCCTTCACCATCGACTTGCTTCAGGATAAACTAGCTTTTTCTTTTCCGATAATGTGACTGCTTACCCCTAATTTAAGTTGGCGAATGCCACATGAGGGTCAATGACTTGACCACGAGACGACTTTGCTGTCATAGAGGGGTTGTAAGGTTATGAATACATAATGGTACACCCCTTATGTGTGGGTAGAATTATCATCTAAAGAACGGAAAACGTTTACCTCTCTTGGCATATTTATTTCCGCATAGTTAACAGCTGTATACAGCCATTCAGCAATTTACAAACGCGTTCAAATGAGAGTGAAATGTCTTGTAATTCATGTTCCATAATATATTTTTTATAACATTTATCAAAAATACATACTTTTGTAATTTATTTATGCTAACAAACTTAATGCTGGTGTTTTAACACACAAGCCGTGTATGGGTAGTGTTTAAGTGGTGGAACCAGGAATGACAAATTCAATGTCATAGCCGGGATTTGAACCACGAATTTTCCACTTATCAAATTTATAAACTCGTACTGGCAAGTTGGCCATGGTGGCTTAGTGGCTAGACCAGCCCTTATAGAGGTGCCCTTAAAACAGTTTCCAATTCTAAATGATTTCTCACGAAAGACTCCTCTGAAGCCAATAGACCAAGAATGGCCAAGTGATTTCAAATCTTACATTTCACAAGTAATTTCCTTTACTAAAAGAATCTTGACTTTCTCGATTACCCCTAAATGGCAATTCCTGGATCCCCAAATTACAAACAACATTGTCCTACACTTTTCCTATTTTTTGACGCAGTTTCATTGTACCTAATGGCTTGCAACCTATGTCCCTCCGAAACAGCATGATCTGTGCGGCATCACTCTAGCATATGCAATTTTTCTGCAGAGTTAATATGGCTCTGAGATGCCGAGTGCCTCTTGGCCTTCTTTTCAAAATGTTTCACTGTATTTGCACCAGTTTTGTGCCAAGAGTCTTCACCCTTACTGCCAAACATGAAGCAAAAATAACATAAAAGTCTTTGACCTTTTCCTTCGCTGGTTCCACACAACCACTGGATTTGTCATACCAGCTGTTTTGGAATTTACGCACAAATGTACCGTTCTGCTGTGATAAAGTTAAATCAGGTCGTTTCTGAAAAACTCTTTTACCCTTAACTTTTGCTCTAATGTGAGTGATGAAATACCGTTATTGAGTACATATTGAACTGCATCGAAAGCAGGACTGTTAGGCATAAATTCACAAGACATTGTCCTGGGAGGCACAACACACACGTGTGCGCACAGGCACACTGTATAATTTTGTAGCACACTTTTAATAGTCGCTCCTGATTTATACTGATACTGATCACTAAAATGACCAACAGTCACAAAAGCACAGAGCACAATGAGCTTTCTCATAGGAAGAAATGTCCCTTCTTGATGCTCGTTGCCTAAGCTGGCGCCAAAACACGTGTTTGCTTTTAGACATCATATTAACAGATTATTATACTATTTAGAACTTTTAAATAATTACTATTTATACAGCAGTAAATTGTTAATTTGACATTTCTCTTCATATATCTCAATTCAATTCAAATTAAATCCTATAAATGCTCTTGAAAGGTAATCAACAAGAGTGCTTGTCTCTTGGCTCCAAAACATTACATTACCACAACAGCCAAAGGAGACGGGGGCTCGACCGTCTATTGGGCGGAGAAATCTGGCTATACGGAAACATTGTAGTTCACAAAGTGCCGCCAGATGGCACACATTTTTTTCCCCATGCTCTAAACATGGCAAAAAACACAGAATGGCGAACGTCTACGACAGGCAATGTGGTAGCGCATCTCAGTAGTGGAGTCGCGCAAATGCTGGAATGGAGATGAAAGCTTCGTAGGCAGTAAATACAAATACCTGCTTAATGCAAAATTTAAATAAACTTTCTTTCCCACAGTTTTTAGGGTAGATACTGTCTACCCTGTCTCCCCTACCCTGTCTCTTGTACATAATGTTTTCTAATATTTTTGAGAAGACTGAAAGTAACACAATTGGCCTGTAGTTATTGGGGTTATATGCTTCCCCTTTCTTGATTATTGGTTTTATTTTTGCTGCCTCTAACTGTTGTGGGAAAGTACCTTCTACTTTGAAGTGATTTATTTCCATTGTGGCATAGAGGCTTTAAAATATGCCTGCTACACTTTTTAATTAGATAACTTATACTACCGTCTATGGCTTCAGATTTTTTCTCTTTTATTATACCAAGCAATTCATTTTGAGAACCAGGAGATAGAAATAGTGACTTGTTATTGGTGAATCCAGGTACTTTGTTTTCATAATTTATAGGATCACTTTTACTTTGGGAGTTTTTCATGACTTCTACCAAGTATTTGTTAAATATGTTTGCCATTTCCTTAGGATTAGTTACAATGTTGTCATTATATTTCAATTTAATATTTCCTTTCATTGAAGTATTAGAGTTGGTTTCGTTTTTTATTATGTCCCACATAGGTTTTTGTTTATTTCCTGACTTGTTAATTTCTCTAGTATTATATAATATTTTGGCTGCTTGAATTATGAATTTATAAATAGTTTTATATCTCTTGTACTAATTTTTAATTCCTCTCTGGCATTTCCATTTCTACTTATATTATTCAGGAATTTTAGAGGTTTTTATGCCTCTGGTTATCCATCTTGAAAGTTTTTCTTTGATTTTTATTTTAACCAGTGGGAATGCTGTCTCGTAGTAGTGGTTGAAAGTGTTTATGAACCTAGAGTAAGTGCCATATACTGAATTTTCCTGAATCTTTCCAACTTTCCTGTTCTAGCAAATGATTAAAATAGTCTAAGTTTTGGGGCTTCTATAGCCTAACCTTTTTATATAATGTATTTGATTCCCACAGTTTTTTCTTGTTTAGGCCAGTTTAGGAGTAGAGATTGAGCAAAATGATCTGATAGATAAGTGCCTATCAAAAATTTTGACATTACTAATGCAATTGATTAGATCTCTACTTATGGCTACTTGATCCATTGTTTTAAAAGTATCACTTATGCTTCTAGGTACAGCTATCAATGGTTGAAGGGCATAGACATTTAATGGTGTAACAAACTTCCATCTTTCACTGTTGTATACTACAGTGGCGGCTCGCAGTCAAAATTTTAGGCACAGATTTTAGGGTAGGCAAAGTGTAACAGCAACAACAACAACAACAACAACAACAATAATAATAATAATAATAATAATAATAATAATAATAATAATAATAATAATAATAATAATAATAATAATAATAACAATAACAATAACAATAACAATAACAATAACAATAACAATAACAATAACAATAACAATAACAATAACAATAACAATAATAATAATAATAATAATAATAATAGTAATAATAGTAATAATAGTAATAATAATAGTAATAATAGTAATAATAATAATAATAATAATAATAATAATAATAATAATAATAATAATAATAATAATAATAATAATAATAATAATAATAATAATCATAATAATCATAATAATCATAATAATCATAATAATCATAATAATCATAATAATCATAATAATCATAATAATCATAATAATCATAATAATCATAATAATCATAATAATCATAATAATCATAATAATCATAATAATCATAATAATCATAATAATCATCATAATCATCATAATAATCATAATAATAATAATAATAATAATAATAATAATAATAATAATAATAATAATAATAATAATAATAATAATAATAATAATAATAATAATAATAATAATAATAATAATAATAATAATAATAATAATAATAATAATAATAATAATAATAATAATAGTAATAATAATAATAATAATAATAATAATAATAATAATAATAATAATAATAATAATAATAATAATAATAATAATAATAATAATAATAATAATAATAATAATAATAATAATAATAATAATAATAATAATAATAATAATAATAATAATAATAATAATAATAATAATAATAATAATAATAATAATAATAATAATAATAATAATAATAATAATAATAATAATAATAATAATAATAATAATAATAATAATAATAATAATAATAATAATAATAATAATAATAATAATAATAATAATAATAATAATAATAATAATAATAATAATAATAATAATAATAATAATAATAATAATAATAATAATAATAATAATAATAATAATAATAATAATAATAATAATAATAATAATAATAATAATAATAATAATAATAATAATAATAATAATAATAATAATAATAATAATAATAATAATAATAATAATAATAATAATAATAATAATAATAATAATAATAATAATAATAATAATAATAATAATAATAATAATAATAATAATAATAATAATAATAATAATAATAATAATAATAATAATAATAATAATAATAATAATAATAATAATAATAATAATAATAATAATAATAATAATAATAATAATAATAATAATAATAATAATAATAATAATAATAATAATAATAATAATAATAATAATAATAATAATAATAATAATAATAATAATAATAATAATAATAATAATAATAATAATAATAATAATAATAATAAACCCCGTTTATCCGAAATATAGGGGGCGAAGTCATAATGCAAATATATTGTTTGGTTGTTTAATAAGAGCAGAGTGAATGAGTGTGACTTACGGACGAATTACGAAAACCTTTCAATTAGAAGGTTTGAGTCACTTGATGGATTCCTATAAATGCATATTATAGTCAGCTTATTTACAACCTCTATAATGCTTGCCTCAAAATATTCTTCTAGTTTAATTGTAATAGGTTTTGCATTTTGCATTTAAAGAGTTTTTTACTAATATTCATGACCCACCATTTCTTTTTACTGACATACTGTAAACCTGTATTAAATTAAAGCCTGGTATTCTAAGTTCAGTTAATTCAATTAGTGTTAGCCAGTACTCAATTATGCACATTATGTCAATGTGTTTTAAATCCCCTTCTATTAAAGCTTCTGTTCAAGAAGATTAGATTTTTAACAGACTTTTCGTTTTTGAAGACACACACACACACACACAAGGGCACACGCACACAGACACACACACACGACACAGACACACACACAGACAGACACAGACAAACACACACACACAGACTTTTTTCTAAAAATGCTTTTTTTGGATTCAGGGGGTCTCAAAGCATATATTTCCGATGAAATCTCGACATCCAATTTTTAGGTGGAATACAGTACTTCTACTTACCAATAGAGAAAGTAAAAAGGGCTATACATGGCTTAGAATGTTCAAAATCATTGTTGCTCAAACTTTTGATGGTGCTGCAGTAATGGCTGGACATGTTTCTGGACTTCAGACTTTAATTAAAACTGAGTAATCTGCTGCTAGCTTCATCTACTATTATAGTCACACACTTAATCTCATACTTTCCCAATCTGTAAATTTTATTAAGCAAACCAGACAATTCTTTGTCTGTCTTAATGGTTTACCCGTTTTATTCACACACTCCACTTCATATACCTTTACTGAAAAGAAAATGCCAAGAGTCACACCTGCAAGATGTAATTTTACTTCTAGAGTTGTAAGCAGAATTCATGGCTTTAGATGTCGGATATTCTTTAGATTAGGTGACGCAAGCACTTGGTCAGAATTTCGGCTAAGTCCAACTCGGCAGTGTGTATGAATGGTCACAAAAGTTGCAGAAGTTGCTGTGTTAATTCAGTGCTGCCAACAGCACAATTTCCCCAGGAGTTTGTTGCCAATAGTAAGTTTGAATGTTTTAGCGGGACCCGGCAGTATGCTGGTGACCTTCTTAGAAGCAAGTTGTGAGAGTGCAGTGGATCGCTTCATTAGCATAGTAGATATAGCACCTCTTTAATAAGAAGGAGGAGGCCTTAAGATTAAACAGCAACTGGCATTCGGTCATAAAACATCATAAGAAGCAGGATAGCAAGGTAAGCCAATCAGAAGAGACCAGCAGCATAAGAGAGATAGAACCCCCTCCACCAGCCACCACGCCTCTGGACGCCCCGAGCCAATCAGCGCACGTTGCGCATGGTATAAATGGAGCCCCACAGACAGTCGACGCATCAGTCACAATTTACAATTTACAATTTATTTATTAAGTCATTAAGTAAATACACAATTTACAATAGACTTCGTCACTTAGGCTAAAAATTTCAAATCATATATTATTCTTGTCCAGCTCTTCAAATTCATGCATATCATATACATGATTTTCTACTAGCCATGTATAAACTCTATTCTTAAATGCTTGAAGACTTAGGTTACATATTCTGTTCGGCAGTGCATTAAAAAGCTTTATACCTATCAGTTTATGACATTTACTCGTCTTGCTTAGTCTATGATATGGCATATCCAATTTGTTTATGTTTCTTGTATTATAATTATGTATTTCTTTCCATACACTGTGATTAAGCATATTTTCTTTTACATATATTAGTACATCATATATATATCTATAAATTTATAATCGTAGGAATCTTTTGTTTTACAAAGAGTATTTTACAATGATCCATTGCTTTAGCATCACATAGAATTCTAACTACCTTTTTTTGAATCCTTAGTACTTCTAATACACGTGAATTGCTGCCCCATAAAATCAACCCATACCTGAATATACTCTGAAAGAAAGAAAAATAAGCTGCCCTTAGGAAATCCCTTGATACAGCTTTTTTTAAACTCGCTATTAAAAATACTACTTGGGATAATTTGCTGCATACAACATCTATATGCGCATTCCATGACAATTGATTATCTAAGATTATACCCAGTAATTTGACTTCAGTTGTGGTCTCATTATGAACTCTAGGAGTCTTTAGTGTAAAGAGTATGTTTTGAGATTTTGCTTCGTTCATATAAAAACCGTTATTTTTAAACCAACATTGTGCTTGCTCCATTGTGTTATGTGCTAACTGTGATAATATATTAAGTTCTTTATGAACGTTTAAGAATGAAGTGTCATCTGCATATACAACAGTATAAGCTGAGGAACATTCCGATACATCATTAATCATCAACAAGAATAATAAAGGCCCCAGGACCGAGCCTTGCGGCACACCTATTTCTACTTTGGCTATCTTAGATTGTTTCCCATTAACTGATACTACCTGATAGCGATTCTCAAGATAGGATTTAAAAATTTTCAGACTCTGTTCCTTTATTCCATAGTTTTTCATCTTTCTCAGCAGTATATCATGTTTGGCGCAATCAAAAGCCTTGCTAAGATCACATAAAGTGCCATGGGCTGAACTTCTTTCTTCAAAAGCTTGATAGATCATTTCTACGTACGTGCTGACTGCAAGTATAGTTGACTTTCCCTTACGATACCCATACTGATTACTAAAAAATAAATTATTGTCTTCAAAATAGTTTTGGAGTTGATTTTTGATTAAACATTCTATTATTTTACCTACTGTTGGAATTACTGATATTGGTCTATAGCTACTTTCTTTTAATTTATCTCCCTTTTTATAAATAGGTATTACCTTTGAGAATTTTAAATATTTTGGAAAAATTCCTTCTTTAAAACATCCATTTATACAAAAAGTCAAAGGAACTACGATATAATTAATTAATTCCTTAATAAAATTGTTGGACAGGTCATAAATGTCTCTCGTTCTTGAATTTTTTAGTCTTTCTACTACTTTAACAACTTCTACACACGTAACTTCCCTGAGTGTAAAACCTGGATTAGCTGGAACATTGCTGATTACATTTACAGAATTCCCGGCCCCTAAATTTATTTGTGTAGTGATTTCTTTAACCGAGTCTATGAAAAATCTGTTGAAATCATCTGGAGTAAGCCTCTCCTCAACATTATTTGCACTCTTATTGTTATTTCTTCCAGTTACAGAATTTATAATTCTCCATGCTGCTTTCAGTTTATTTTCTGAATTCTCTATTACTCTTTGATTTGCTTCTTGGTTAGCTTTTATTATACACTTCCTATATTGCTTTCTGTACTCTCTTAAGATGTTTAAATGCTGTTCTGTTGGATTACTTTTATATATACTTCTTAATAACATTAACTTGTCTTTATTTCCCTTTAAGTCTAAATTGTACCAGTCACCTTTTTTAATTGTTTTTCTTTTATATTGGTTTTGTACAATTTGTTTTCTTATTTTACATTCACTATTGAACAGATTTAAAAATGTAATAAAAAATGATTCAAACTTTTCTTCAGCTGTTTTTGCATTATTCCCTAATATTTCTTCCCAATTTACTAATGTCAGACTCTCTTTAAGCTTATTTACACTGCTCACCTTCAGATCTCTGACTTCTCTTACATCTCTCTTAGGAATATTTTTAACCTTAAGTATATCCATTTCAAGGTATAAACCACAATGATCTGATAGCCCATGGTCCAAAACTTTTATGCTATAAGTCTGTTGCTTTAAATTTGTGATCATATTGTCTAAACATGCTGTACCCCTTGTGGGAAGTTTATTTGCACAATGGTAACCCATCTGTTGTAATAAATCTTGAAACAAATTTACTGTGTGATTTTTTTTGTCACATCGAACTGGGTATTAATATCACCACACATAATTACTTTGTGTTTAAAACTTGTCAGATATCTTAAGATCTCCTCAAGACTTTTGAGAAAGTCTTTTTCATCTCCAATAGGAGATCTGTAAATTGCAATTACAATGAGTTTATATTCATTTAGTATTATCCCTGTTGCTTCAATTACCTTTTCACTACAAAAACTTTTTAACTCTAGATTTTTTACCTCTACATCACTTTGGGTATAAATTGCTACACCCCCATTCTTATATTTACTACGACAACAATAGCTTTGTAATGTGAAACCATCAAGCATTACATAACCTATTTCACATTCCCCTAACCAATGCTCACTTAAACATACGATATGACTATCTACATCCTTAAGATACATGCACAATTCCTCTACCTTATTTCTAAGACACTGAATGTTTGTATAGAAAATATTTATTCTATCAGTATTTTGAGGTTTGCTAGAATTTTGTGCCAGAACATCCACCTCGTCTTTTACTAGTTTTTCTGAATTACAGAGTTTATTACATTGCACAGCAATTCCCCAAATTTATATGACCCCCTCCTATTAAGGTGTATTCCATCCTTACCAAAGTCTTGAGCATTTAACCACAGATTGCCATCCACACTCAAACAGTTTGTATTCACACACATCACATCCAGCTCCTGATTGATTCGTATCATTTTTCTCATCGTGACATCAAACCTGCTGAGAATTCCACTTATAATAATGTTAGTCTTTGTTGACTGTGACCGAATGGTGTGCACTAAGTTCCTCATTTCACTCATTATTTCTTCTGCTACTCGACCTTGTCTAATGTTATTTGACCCAACATGCAATAACACCACTTTGGGCTTCTTCTCTTTTAAATTCATCTGTTCAAGTTTTTGTCGCAGTTCACCTATCTTTATGCCCGGAAAACAACCTAGCTCGTAACCTTTTTTCTTGCACGATTCTCCTGCGAACTTCAACATTGAGCCTCCTAACACCAGCACACGTTTCTCATCTTTACTATCACTACACACCGACTTTATTGTATTAACTACCGACACTTCATTATTATTCACTTCATTGAAAACTTCAAATCTATTTCTGCTGACAAAGCTAACCTCCTCGCGTACCAAGCTTCGATCGCCATCTTGCTCACAGGTGTTTGTTTTCTTGACTTCCTTCCACTGTCCTTTGCTTATTTCCCTTTTCAGAGCTGCATTCTCTTCCTCTAAGGCAGTAATTTTGCTTACTGCAGTCCAGAGATCCCTGCTCAACATGTTGATCACTAAATGTAGTGACTCTATTGTTTCATTTTCCCTCTTCATCATTTCTTCCGGTAGTGTAGACATGTGGCTGATATTTTTCCCGGCTGGTTTACTTGGATTTATACTTTCCCCTGTGTCCCCTTCATGTTCTCTCTTGTCTTGTCCATTGTTATTACTACTGAACATCTCTGATGCATGCGATTTGACCATATTTTCGTGTAATAACTGTTTATGCGATCGCGTTACTCTCACACTATCCGCCATATATCTCTACCTTCCACGAGGAGACTTCGACAATGCCACTGAGGATGTTTACCGCAGTTGTAAACGAAACGTCTCGAAGACAGATCTCCAGCAGACCACGGCATAACAGCCCGGAAGATACTTCATTCTACAATTTAGACGCCGGCCGTGAAAGCCTACGTAGCTTTATCACCATTAAGCTACTGTCATTGCTAAATGTAATACATTAGGTATTATAAGTTGTAGTTTTGTTAGCTAAATAAGAATTAGCTTTCAGGGGTCACAGAAAAGGGCTTAGAATCTAGCTATAAACTGTACTGCACAGGAAGAACAGTTTATGAAGGATCACCAGCCTTCATTGTCATCATTTTCTTCCTCCTCTTCTTCTGGTTTGAAAGGCACTTCTCCAGACATTAAAATGACGTGATTATAATTTTTCTGTCAGTTCTAAATTAGCAGATTCATTGAATGTAGTTAACTAAGTATCATCTTCCAATATTGCACATACAGTGACTCCCGTAAACATTCAGTTTTGTGGAATTAATTATTATTGAGCTCCTTTTCTCGCAAATCTAAACAATATGCTGCTGTAATTTAGTTTTTGAAAATATGCATGCATTTCTAGATTATGATCAATATAGAATAATTTGCCTGCATTGTATGATATGGCAAGCAAACATTTATTTACATTCAGAGTAGCAGATGTGACCACTCATAATCATTTGGTTTCACCTCCTTCCATCTGATGCTGACGTGTTTATGCAACAGGTGAAGCACTCATTAGTGTAAGGATTAGTCAGCTGAGTAGTACTGTGTTTCTTTTGCTGAATACTAAATAATAATCAAATGGATCAAAAAGCATGAAGCACTGCATTTGAAATAAGGCAACTTTGTATATTTCATCATGCCAAACTCTGTAAGTATACACAAATTGCAAAAGTGTTACAAGAGTACTGTTGGTGACATCATTAGGATGTATACAAAAATGAAGACAGATTGGAATTGGTACCAGTACCAGGTTGATCAAAAAATTTAGCAGAGAAGAACGTGCTATGCTTAGAAAAATAAAGATAAATCCAAGATTAATTGACCCACAAATTTGCTGAATGAGCAGTAGATCAAGTAGGTCAGTCCACAAACAATTAGGACACCAAAAACAGAAGAATTTAATGGAAGAGTAGCCAGGAAGAAATAATATGTCAGTGAAGTAAATAGGAGGAGGAGGAGGCTAAACTTCACTTGGAGTAGGACAACAACTGATGGAATGATGTTTTTGCTGATGAGAGTCTCTACAAAGTGTTTGGGTCAAGTGGGAAGATTATGGTGTGGCAAAGACCTAATCAAGAGCTACAAAAGAGAAACCTTCAACCAACTTGAAGCATGGTAGAGGACATGTGATGGTTTGGGAGTGTATGTCTGCTAGTGGACCTGGAAATTTGGGGTTTATGGATGGTATTATGGACAGGTGTAAATATTTACAATTGCTTAAAGATAATTTGCAGAATAGCGCTGAGAAATTAAGGATACAGGAAGCATTCAAGTTCTACCAGGATCCCAAACACAATTATTATTATTTTTGTTTAACAATGCTGTCAAATGTCAGGATCATATCAGTGTTGCCGGTGTGCCGGAATTTTATCCCACAGTTCTTTTACATGCCAGTAAATCCACTGACCTAGAGCTGTAATTTTTAATCACACTTAAAACCTATCGCTTTGGGCCAGAATGGAACCCATGACCGTGGGATCAGTAGGCCAGCATCTAACCAACTGAGCCACCCAGATCGACCTCAAACATACAGTCTATGAAGTGCATTCCTGGTTATTGTACAATTGTCCGAAGGTTATTCCAACCCTGATGCACCCCTTCGCCTATAGTCAAGCCATCCCTGTACCTCCTCTCACCGCTGGCAGTATCTACAAGATACAAACATATTTGGAGGGACGAGCTACAGTCTGAAACTGTATCCCTAATGAAAACATCAGCACTCTTCCACGTATTAGCAGTGTAAAAACCTTTTCCATGAAACAAAATGGGTAAATAGAAACAGGAGGTGTATGAATTTATTTTGCCATGACATCTGATATGAAGGATATTTGAAGCAATGCTTTTGATGTAACGGTACCTTTTCTTTCTTATTTTTATTTATTCGGAAGGTGCTGTCCTAGAGTCCTCTATTGCCAGCCACCACTGCTGCCACCTATAAAGGGAGTCATCGTTTCGCTTTCTTACAGCATGTTTAAGGTATACCCATATCAGCTCAATCAGATTGAGACAACAGTGATATGGTGGTAACTTGAGGACTTCATGACCATGATCTTTTGCCATTTCAACTATTGCATACACTTTATTTATATTGGCTTCCCAAATTTTCTACAAAAGCATATATAGGAACTGGACTGGGTAATTCTAAATTATGTTCTTCCACAAACCTGATCGTTTTGTCCTTTCTGCTGACTATGGTGGGAATTTTTAGTTTTAGCCAGGAATGATAACTAGCACACTTAGGAGGAATATTTTCCAAAAGTGTGTTCTGGAATCAAGTTTCAAATATTTTGGCATTCATCTCATTATATGAATCAACCAAGGATTCTCAAATATTTTTAGAGGAGAAATATAAACAGCCCTCAATCCAATCCTGGCTACTGCCTGCATGCAAGATCATTATTCTTTTTCCACATGACTCTGGGACTGAAGGCAGCACTGCTGTCAACCCAACCTTTTCTTACATCATGAGTATTGTACCAAGACTCATCTAAATAAACTATGATACTCTTCATGCCAGAAATAGTTTAGCTTACACAAGTAATATGTCCTTACCACAACCCTTGCTGATTCTATTATCACGCCTCTGTTATTTAACGTCCGAAAACGAAAATCTAACTTCACTAAACAACTGTCTAAGCTAATCCTTTTTGGAAGCAAAATTGCATATAGTTTGAAGTTCATTCAGCAATTCTAGCACTGTTGGTGCCTGCCCTTTTTTATAAAACCTACACACCTCTCTACGAACTATGTTACAAATGAAAGCATCAAGTTCCCTAACTCTGGTTTTCTGTTTGTCTTCTTTTTGGTAGTATGGGAAGTCTTCCTGCATCTTCACTGACTGTTTGCTTAAGCAGTTTAAGTGATAGGTTCCTTCCCTGTTTTATTGGCTTCCATATACTTAAAAGTATAGCATGTTATTTGCTGGGACTACATGAAAGAGAGAGGAAACAACGAATATGTTACAATGCTCTGCTTCACTCCAAGTGGGCTTAACATCTATCTGTCACCTGTGATTTATATGCTTTCATTGGCTGAAGTGATGCACTCATTGGTGCACTGTAAAACGTTGGTAACTTCCCAAAATAATCAGTGCATTATCTGAGAGGTTTCTATTAACAAAGATAAAGCATATGTTAAGCATTTGAGCAGCACAATAGTACACTTAGATCATCTGATCCAATACGATTATGTTGATGGGAATGACTAGTCCTAAGGGGGGAGCAGTATAGTGACAGCTGCGCCCAGAGAGGGATTAAATGTTCTCTGATTTTCAGAGAATTTGCCAGTAATTCTGGACTGTATAAGCAGTCAGCATGGACCAACAAGTCAGTTGTGAGTTGTGAACAGTTCAGTTGTTTGTGTGACAGAGATAGCTGTGTTACCAAAGCAGTGTCAAGGGCAGTTAGAGTGAACAGTTGTGAGTTACAAAGTCACTAATTGTGATTGTACATAAATAAACAGTTATTTGTGAATTAGGGAGAAATAAAGGAGCATTAAAAACAAACCAGACTTGTCATTTCTTACAATAATATGAACACACTTAAAAGAATTAAGACTCATTTGAGAAACTCTGTGACAAACCAAAGACTGACATGTTAAGCAAAGTTGGCAATTGAAATGTAGTTATGTGTTAAATGTGTAGTCACTATAATTTTAAAGAACATTAAGTCTTACATTAAAGAACATTGTAATCTTTACAGAGAAGAAAGATTGAATTGCACACTATATTTGAAATCTACTAATCTATGTAGCTTAGTTTAAAATCTTAAAATCAGTTTCAATAATGTGTACTGATGATGATGCTGATGATGATGATGATGGTAATGATGCTGATGCTGCTGCTGCTGCTGCTGCTGCTGCTGCTGCTGATGATGATGATGATGATGATGATGATGATGATGATGATGATAAAAGCTATTTTGTTGTTTAATGATGCTGTCAATTGCCAGGATCACATCAGCATTGCCGGTGTGCTGAAATTTCATCCTGCAGGAGTTCTTTTACATGCCAGTAAATCTACTGACATGATGCTGTTGTTCTTAAGCACACTTAAAAACAATTGATCTGGCTCAGATTTGAACCTGCAATGATGATGATTATGATGATGGTGGTGGTGGTGGTAGTAGTGGTGGTGGTGGTGATGATGATAGTTTTCAAAATAGGTTCCATATGCAAATATTTATATTTTTATTATTTAAAACATTAATATATGGAGATTTATGTATGATTTAAACAATTATAAATTCAGTTTTGAAAATCTTATTTATCCAGAACAGAATGTAAAGTTATACCACTATTGAGCCATTTCCAGAGAAAATGCAGCAGAATACTTTATGATCATATTTTATACTCTATTTATAATAGCTAGGGCTAGGAAGTTCATGCATTTGCATGTTTTTTCATAGGGGTTAAAAATGCCTGCTTTTACATTATGTGCACGAATTATGGAATTTTCAGTTATTTGGGCACGATTTTATGGTGCATATAACTGCATATTTTCTTGATTTTGATAAATGCATAATATTTCAATATCATAGCCCCTATATTGCATATTTTAATGATTTTTATGGTTTTTATATATTTTTTTTCCATCTGGATGATAGTTTTCATATTGGTAGTATAGCACATAATGATGCAACTCACGAAGATTTCAATATTATAGCCCCATATTGCATATTTTAGTGATTATTATGGTTTTTATTATTTTTCCATGTGTATAATATTTTTCAAATTGGTAGTATTGCACATGGTGCAACTTGCAAGGTGAGTCATGTTGTCATGCAGTGAACCCCTGTTTCCATCCTTTCATTATATGTATGTGCATAGAGAATAATCAGTGCGTTATCTGAGAGGTTTATGTTAACAAAGATAAAGTTCAGGTCAATGTTTTGAGCAGCACGATTATAGCAATGCTTGCCTGCCCACCAGTAGTTGTGCCATGGTTTTCAAACGTAACAGCGTTGTGAACTGGTTTCCATTAAATTAAATTAGGCATATAAAATGTTAAAAAGCTCATCAAATGCCGAAAATAAAAACAACTTTGAGTGCTAGATTAATTAATTTCCAGAACAAGTTTTTGGGTGATTTAATATCTACAGATAATAGGGTACTGTTTTGTGGAGCGTGTGAAAAAATGTAGAGAGTGAGAAAAGATTTCAAATAGTTCAGCACACAAACACACCAAAAATTAAGGAGAATTTAATTAGAAAACTCGCAAACAACGAAACTGTTCAAAAACAGCTAGTAGAGTGTTTAGGAATTAGGGTTACTGAATTTTCCTATGGCTTGTGCCAAGCATTTTAAACTGCTGATATTCTCTTGTTCAAAATTAATAATCTGACATTTAAAAACTTTCTTGCCAAGTACACTCGACAACATGTACAACCGAAGAAAGTACACTGCGCAAGACTTATGCAGGACATTGTACAATAACGTATTGTCGAATATACAAAATGAATTAGCGGATCAGTTTGTGCGGTTGTCTGTTGATGAAACCCCTGATTCTGAGCGCCGTTCTATTGCTAATATAATCGTGGGTGCTTTAAATAATTAACAAAAGACTACACCTTATCTTCTTAATGTGTGCGAATTGTCAGCCACTGACAATGTAACTGTGACCCAGTTTGTGATGGACTCCTTGAAATTACTATAGCCATGTGGAATCAAATACGACCGGTTACTTTCATTTGTTACTCATACAGGTCCTTATTTGGTAAAATCAGGACAAACTCTGAAAGGTATTTTTCCTAACTTAATTCATATAACTTGTTTGGTACACACTCTTCATCGCATTTCTGAGACAATACATGATTCTTTCCCATTGGTAGATAGATTTGTGTCCAGTACAAAGAGAATTTTTGTTAAATCTCCTAAGAATTAAGTTGTTTAGATCAACAGCACTTAATATCTGACTTCCTCCTGCACCAGTGTTAACTCGATGGGGAACATGGGTCGATGCAGTTTTATATTATGCTGAGCACATAGAAATGGTGAAGCGGTTGTTCATTGAACTTGAAAGATGCTTCATCAACAGAAACCGTGCAAAATATTCTGTCAGGCACTGGGTTAAAAGAGGATCTTAGTTTCACATCTGCCCATTTTTCTTTCCTACCAACAGCCATATATTGGAAGCTGTAGGGTCTCCTTTGCATGAATCACTTACTGTCTTTGAATAAACAATATATGATCTAAGTTCAGTTCCTGGTAGCATAGGACAAAAAGTGAAAGAGAAAGTGAATTATGTAATTTCAAAAAATTCTGGTTATAAACAGACATGCGATATTCGAGACATCCTCAAAAGAAAACCATCTGTCACACCAAGAGACTTGACTCTCTCTGTGAAGCAGTTAACATCATTTAAATATGCCCCGATAACATCTTGTGACGTGGAGAGAAGTTTTTCATGTTAAGAAAGTGTTTTGTGAGGCAACAGATGCTGTTTTACAGTTGAAAATTTGTGCAAAGTGTTGGTTGTGAACTGCAATTCAGCAGTTAATACTAGAAGCAGGACCTTTTCTGCTTCAACCTCTAAGGAATAAGGTAACTTTATTTATTATTTATACTAACTCTTCTACTGCAAAGGGACATTAATTGTTTTAATTAAATAGTGCATATTTCTTGGCACATATTTTCAAGTTTTTAAAAGCATATTTGCATGCACATTTCAGTGTTTTTTAGGGCATGAACTTCTGAGCCCTAGTTATTGCAATGAAAATTTGAATGTAAATTATTTCTTACATGTATTATGTCTGATATGAATTTGAACAAAATCTGCTAATAATTAGAGAATTTAGCAATTTCACCTATGTATACTGTTAACATGAGTTCAAAGTGCTTACCCAAGTCCACACACCATGCTATGCCATTGGTATATTTATAGGTATATTTTAGCCCTCTTTACCTTCTCTACTACATATAGTAAGTAGGAGAAGTGTTGTATTCAACCCAAAATTTCAATGGTGAGATTTCACATGAAATATATGTTTCAAGGTCCTCTGCATCCAGAAAAGCAGTTTTAGTAAAAGATGTATGTGTTCTCTCTGCGAGCAGCATAACTCAAAAACAAGATGTCAGTTAAAAACCAAAGCTTGTATTTATGTTTAATATCTTTCAGGGATGCAACACAAAGATTTTGAAGAAACTTTTTCCACTTTTAACTACTCTTTACATAGAAAATTTTGAATTTCTCAAAAATGGGTATAATGATTTTGATTAGAATGCCATATGTTTAAGATATTTTTATGGCAAATGAAATTATATTTTGAATTTTCTGGCTATAGCCCATGTAGTCCTATTTATTCTGGATGACTTTTGCATAACTGGTAAACCGTAAGAGATAGACCAAATCTAACTATACAAAAATGTATGTCCCATTAAAACACACATGTTATGTCCAAATGCAATTGTTTATGGAGTGAACCATTTCAGAGATATTCCTTGTTATTTCTGTGAGTTTTGAAATACTTAAACGTTTCTCAAATGGATGGTTGTTTAAGAGGTGGAATCAGGACTGAAAAATTTAATGCCAGAGCCGGAGTTTGAACCATGGATTTTGCATTTATCAAGCAGCTGCTCTAACCACTAAGCAGCTATGGCCAACTTGCCAGTATGACATTAAATTCCCCAACCAATTCGTACTTTCTCCACCTAGACCAATGATAGGTGTGGTCCCACTTGCAAAATGGGGGTTTAAGTCGGGTGATGTAACTGCCACACTGTAAAACTGGTGCCTGTTAAGAAAACAGTTACATGAAAGCCACATACATGAATATGAGTCCTAAAGATAAACATTCCGGAGTTAAAACTGTCCCCCAATTGGATCTCCGGGTGGAGACATCTTTAGGCAAATTTCATCACAATTCCAATATTTTAAGAATTCTACAATGGAATGCAGGAGGCATGTCCCAGCCTAAAAAAACAAGAGCTAATGAAAATATTAAAAGACCAAGATATAGATGTCTTCATAGTACAAGAAGCCAATATATCAGAAGAACAGGAAATATACTTTGAAATGGATCAGTACACTACACATATACTTCCAAAGGCTCGTCAAATAGCAAGTGGTATTCTTACAGGAATTAAAAGAAATATGAAAGCTACTATCCAAATCCAAAAAACAATGGAAGAACAAGATAAATCAGAACTAGTTAAAATTTAAGTATGGAAAAGTAACTACCACTATAGAATTTACAGTATCTACAATCCTCCAGACAATACACTAGATCTAAATTCTATTCCCATAGAACCCAAAAGTATTTTAATAGGTGATTTTAATGCACACTCCCCTAGGTGGGGCTACAGAGATATAAATTCAGCAGGAAGAGTCATAGAAGACCTATTAAACTCATCAAAAATGGAATTAATATTTAATCCAAATGATCCACACACTTACCTTCATTATAATGGTTCCGGTACAAATCTTGATCTTCTGATGGTGTCATCTGACATAATTGACAATACAAAAAGAGAAATAATAGAAGACCCACGTTCAGGCCACAGAATCACCATAAACTCCATAAGAGGTCTAATAAATAAAAGTAACAAACCAAAAATTAAAACTTCTTGGAATTTTAAAATAGCAGATTGGTCCAGTTTCCAAAATGAGATAGAAGGGAAGTGTAATATACCGTTAGAATCAGAGTTCAAGTCAACAGATGAAATGAATAAAAAAATTTGTGAAATATTATTGACAGCAGCCAAAACACATATCCCCAAAGGAAAGTTAAAGAAATATAGCCACTTTTGGTCTCCATCTTTATCTAAGTTAAAACACGAAAGAAATATAGCAAGAGTCAAAGCCGAAAGAACCAAGTGTCCAGAAGATGTACAAAACTGGAGAAGAAAAGCAGCCATTTTTAAGAAAGAATTAATTACAGCAAAGAGGGCCAGTTTCACAAATTTTGTAGAACATATGGACTATAGGAAAGATGGAAATAAAATAGACAAATTCCTTAATAAAACAAAATTATCAAAAGATACAACTGAGCCATTAAAACATAATAACAAAAGCTTAACTACAGATAGGGAAATAGCAGAATCCCTTAACAACTTTTATGCTCAGTCACAAAGAATACCCCAAGCGTAAAAAAACAACATAAGGCTATCCAAAAAACTATCAGAGAAAACTAATAAGCCAAAAGGTATACAAAATGATATTTTTATTCAGGATTTTAACGAAACAGAACTGGATTTAGCAATAGAACAATTACAGAACAAAAAATCTCCAGGACCTGACAAGATCCACCCTGAGTTTATTAAACACCTTGGCAGGAAAGGAAAAGAAATCCTACTTAAACTGTATAACACGTGTTGGAGAATGACTGTACCTTCCGACTGGAAAAAAGCCATTATCATCCCAATTTTAAAGAAAAACAAACCTTCAAACAATATTAATAGTTTCAGACCAATATCTTTGACCAGTGTTATTGCAAAAATGATGGAAAGAATGGTGGTTCCTAGAATATTACAACTTAATTAATAGTTCACAGACCGGCTTCAGACAGAATCATAGTACAAGTGAAAATGTACTACTAAGCCAAGACATCAAGGAAGCTTTCAATAGAAAGGAGGATACCTTAGCAGTATTCATTGATTTTAAATCAGCATATGACTCAGTCTGGAGAAACAAATTAATTGAGAAGTTGCAATCAATAGGTGTGAAAAGTAACATGCTTAAATGGATAACTCAGTTTATTTCACAAAGATTTTGTGCCACAAAATATAATACATACATTTCCAAATATAAACAAACACACAGAGGACTTCCACAAGGTGCTGTTCTGAGCACAACACTCTTCAACATATATATAAATGACCTTCCATCAATAATAAAAGCTTTAGAAACCAAAATTGCTTTATTTGCTGACGATGTAGTCATTTGGACTTCAGGCTCTCCAAAAAAACCTGAATTAATTAAAGACAGAATAGAAACAGCCCTAAACAAAGTACATGAATGGAGCTCCAAAAACCTCATGACTATCAATGTGGAAAAAACAAATTATGAATTATTTACACTAAAATACAAACCAGTTAATATTAACATAAATTATAATGGTAAACCACTCAAAGCAGTTGATGATGTCAAATACTTAGGCATCACTTTCGACAGAAAGCTAAGTTGGAAAAAACATATAACAAACATCTCAGAAAAGGTTGAAAAGAAACTGCAAATCCTGAAAATGTTAGCTGGTGCTAAATGGGGCTGCTCAAGGAGAGTCCTTAACACAACATACAAAATGTATGTTAAACCAAACCTCTTGTACTGTTCTGAAGCTTTAATAACAGCAGCAAATGCTAACATCAATAAACTTGAACAAATACAAAATCAGGCTCTTCGCCTAATCACTGGAGCAGTTAAATCCACACCTATTGATGCCATGCTTGCCTTAACACGGACCCCATCAATAACAACAAAAATAGAAGAACAAGCATTGCTCCAACACGAGAAAATGTTACGACTGCCAAACTCTAAATGGACAGAAGAGGACCTCCCCCCTTCAATCCTTAAAACTCATAGTAGTTTCCTAGAAAAGGCAACACAGATTAAATCCAAATTGAACATTCCTAACACCAGAGAAAATCTACTTATAAGAGAAAATCCATTGGAATTATTGCAACCTACCTTCAGTTTGGAATTAATAGAGGAAATAAGTAAATCAGACACACCAAAAGAAATACAAAAACTTCTAGCTCTAGAAACAATCAATGCTAGATATCCTACAGAAGAATGGCTGCACATATATACTGATGGATCCTCCAAGGAAAACCTTACTGGAGCTGGAGTTACATGTTCACATTTTTCCTTTTATCATTCTGTTGGCAGAGACACAACAAATTATGATGGAGAAATAGAGGCTATACACATTGCTCTCCGACAATTATTAAATCTTCCCTTAAATAAATTTAACAAGGCAGTAATTCTTTCAGATTCTAAAGCTGCAATTCAGGGAATATGTTCAAATACTACAAAGAAGTCAACAAAAATTAGAGAATGCTACAAAATGTTAACACAACTCCAAAAAGTTAATAAGACTGTTCATCTCCAATGGATTCCAGCACACTGTGGAGTCATGGGGAACAAAGCTGCAGACTCACTTGCAAAGAAAGGCACAACAATAAAACAAAAGTCTAAATTCAATTTCTCATATTCCTCAATAAAACGCTTGATCATTAAAAAATTTTCTCATTCATTCCTACAAGAAATAGAAACAAATGCCAAAGATAAAAAATGGATTACACTACTTTCCAACCCAGATATAATCCCCCAGAGACCAAGGAAAACAGCGGTTGCAGCCTTCCGACTATTGACAAATCATGACTGCTTAGCAAGTCATCTCTACAGAATAGGTATCTCAGCCTCACCAATATGTGTCCTGTGTAACGATCCAGCAGAAATGAACGAAGACCACTTGAAGACCTGTGAAGCATTAAGATCAGAAGAAACTACAGTTCAAAAGTATTGGAAAGCACGAATGCTAATGGCTTCATTGCCAGATGCAAGGCACTAAAAAACAACAACAACAGCACATTAAATTCCCCAACCAATTTGTACTTTCTCCAGCTAGGCCTCAAGGGAATCTTACATTAGAGGTAAATACACCAAGAGTGACTTATTCACTTTTTTATCTCTTGGCTGTCCAAAAAGAACAGAATTTCAAATTTTTCAAAGATTTGACAATCGCTCAAAGCCTACTGTATTGCTATGTTCCCCTTGCACCTACAAGAAAATCAGCAATAAGATATTTCTGCAAATGTTTACCTGGACTAACATGAAGAAAATAGAGGAATAAAAGTTTGTAAGAATAGTTAGTACAAGAGTAGAGAAAGTCATGTGTGTGCAACAAATCAGATTTTTTGTATTACTATTTTGTGAAACACTTTATGAAAATAATGAATTGTTGAATATGTTTAGAGATGAAAGATTTCTTCCCTCATGCAGCTAGAAGCTAAAAGCAAAATAGTCCCTTTGGTAAGAATTTTATCCTGACATGGCCTTGAAAATTTACATTGGATCCAATGTGATTAATACAGTCTTTATAATCCTTTCAAATGAAGGAAAAGCTATTTTAAATTGAAAAGACATGTGTTTCCCATTTGGACAAGCATTGTAAAATAAGAGATGCAAAATCTGGATCTTCTTTTGAAACTTTAAACTTATACCATAGCGGATAGAAGAGAATGTGTGAGCTCTCCCGCAAGTTTACTGCATGATCAGTGGTCCCGTGGCAACTGACCGAAACTGTGGCGTGGCAATCGCAGTCGCCTCAAAATGCTGCCGAACTGCCTATGTGATTCGGAAGTACAGACGTATTTTTACACGTATGCTCCTCCTAAAGATTAAAATCTGTTTTACAAATGGGAAATGTCTATTCCTAGGAAACACACTAAATTATCTGTTAAATGTAGTATTTGTGACAAACATTTTCTAGAGGACTTCTAAGTGAAAGTTGATTCATTCGTTGTTCATGGAAAACTAGTTGAAATCCCTAGAATTAAATGGCGGTTAAAGCCAGGGGCAATTCCCTATTTATATCATAATTTAGCCAGCTACTTAACTATAATGCATAAATCCCAAAAATCTCCACAAAACAGAGACAAAAAAATTACTGAAAAAGCAATTTTCAACAATCAGTAAATTACCAGATGCAGGATACAGTCAACCAGTTCTTAAGTCAAACGCACCGTCCTTCAACAATGAGGAAATCATAGAAAACAGTTCTAATTCCTCCAAGGTTACAAACAAAATGTCAATAATGAAATTGCTACACTGAAGAAAAGAATTAAAAGCCTCAATAGAAATTTAGTTTGAACTAAAATCCTGCTATCTAAGCAGAGGGCTAAATTAAAAATAAGAAAAAAGTAGAAAAAAATTTGCTACTAATTGTTGCGAACATAAACACAATTTAAATATTTAAGTAAGAAACAAAAGCTGGTTCTAGATACAATGCTTAAAAAATGTCAGACGAGCTCGAAGGGGATGCGTTACACCAATGGATTTCTATTAGAAAGCCTGTTATTTAAAATTAAAACCCCTAAATGTTAAAGACATTGCTTAACACATGAATTGCTGCCCCTGCCTTCTGAAACCCATTTAAGGAAATTATCTAAAGGGTTAAAGTGGATATATGTTATAAATAGCAATGCTCTAAATGCGATTTCTACTACATTCAGTCACGAAGAAGATGAAAACAAGCGTCTTGGAATTGTAATATTTGATGAAGTCAAATTAAGAGAAGTTAGGTTCAAGGCTAGCTCACTAAAAGTGGACGGTTTCTTCATTAATTATAATACCTTTTATTGTAAAATAGCATCCTATGTTATGCGTCCAGGAAAGACGATGTTTCAAAACAGTATTTCAGATATTCGTGCTTACGATTTTAGGTATTTAAAATGCTAATTGATAATATAAAACCCATTTTCACCATGCATCCGTGAACTAAAATAAAGCGATCGCGACACCAGTGCCATCTTGTGAGAGAACCATAGTAACTCCCGAAGAGCTCACACTTTCTCTTCTATCCGCTATGCTTATACTGTAGATTATATAGTGAGGTTAATTTTTCTGAAATCGTAATTTGGAATTTGGATAAGAATTCTGTGTTAATAAAAGACAGGCAAGATAGCACAATAAATACTTTATTATTCAGCTTTATACATTGTATTCCATGATTTAGTTAAAAGCAATAATCATGGACAGTTGTATGCTTAATATCACTTATGCACTGTTAAATCTAGCTGCAGTTATAACTAAACATGAAAACATCATGTTAACCTTAAAACAAACCACACACTGAGTTTAAGATATCATGTGGTTAAAGATAATAATCAACCTTTCCTAAAAATATTATTAAAAAATAAAAATTTCTCTATATGCACTGCAAGAAAAAATTTATTTTCATAAAAATTATTTCTGTGTACTGTAAACAGTTAATTGTATATTTATTCTTTCTTCTTTGAAATGTAATCAGTTTTAATCAACAGTCAGTTTATTCATGTCATTCTTAAAACTTAGTTTCTTGTCAGTTTTGTTCACACAACCACAATCATGGAATGGGGCTCAAATCAATGGGAAATAAAAGGATTTGTGCATTTAGTTCTTTAAAGAATTTACACACCCTTTAAATCCCCTTCAGAATTCCAAGACTAGGGAAATGTGATCAAAAGATTGTGAAATTTTTGGAAATTAAAAGAGAGACAAAAAATCGTCATAAGTTTCATATTTACATGGATATACACACATGCATATATGCTTACACTGCACTCACACAAATACACACTGTCTATTTCTCTTCCCTTCCTAAATTATATACATAATGCATAAGTTGTTGAAAGAATTCAAAGGACAAAACAGTTTACAATTTTAAAATCTATGTTAGAATTTCCAGAAGAATAACATTTTGGTTTCTGTGGTGTATTATTGCGGTCCCGTCTGTTACAGATGTGCAAAATAGTCAAAGTACTTCACACCAAAACATTAAACGCAACATATTTACAGCTATTTATCTATTACTTTGATATATTTATAGTAGAAAAACAAGCACATTTTATGTACTAGGTGTATGTACAGATTATTTAATTCTCTCACATATGATACTAGTTATTTTTCTTCTTTTTACATAATGTCTCTGGTTTAATATTTACAATAATAGTCTTATATATTGCAAAATTAATGCTAGATCACAGTGAAAGGTAATTATATTTTTACAATAAAGTGAAATTTCAGCACAAAGACTCCCCAGCTGTTCAGAATGATTTTATCATTACTTGGAAGCACTAATAAATGAAAATTAAATGTAAACATGTGGATACATCACACAGCCACCAACAAGATTTTATTGCTTAACTTATGTTTTAAAATCAGGTCCAGCTTCTCTCATTTGGCACTAAAATATTTATGTTTTAGTAAGTAAAACTTTCTCTCTAAAATAAACTTCTTGATTTACTCAATAAATATTGTGGATAAGCAAATCAATGACAAATGTTATGCTTTAAGCATGAAATAATTTTTCATTGTTAAATTTTGCTGAACCTAATTAAAGGCAGTATCTTCATGTCATGGTCAGGTCATGGTCATTGTTATTATCATAGGTTTACCAGGCATCTGAAAATTCTCAGACATACCCTATATTTTAACCATTTGTCTGGAGGGAATTTTTGAAAGGTTTCTATGTTTCAGAAGCAAGCAGTGATAATTAGAAGATAAATTGGCAAAATATATGCTAATAATTGGTCATTTGCCACAACTGAAACTTTATATGACAACATGGCTACAGTCAAAGAGCATAGTCATGCATTAGTAATATTGAATGAGAGATTGCAAATTCAGCATTTGTACTCTGAAGCAAAAGTTTGGTATTCTTTGGAGGCAAAGTAACATCTAATAAGAGCACAGTGGATAGATGAAAGGAACAGGTTATCTATTGATTCAGTTTGAGGTATTGTTTTACTGAAGTATAATTTTAAAAACTTTAGTGGTTATATTTCAAACAAGCTAGATATTTTGCGCAAGATTAATTCTTCACAGAAGTATAACTGACTGTTCAAGATCACATTTAACACTGTATGTTTCAGGATTTTAAGAAAATATAAGTGTATATGCTTATGCTTATGTATAAATAGCATTTAAATTATAAATTTACATTAGTTTTGCATTGACCATCAGTGTCCTACATTTTTATCAAATGTCCTACCTTTTTTACCATTGTGTCCTCCATTTCCATAAAATAATCCAGTAACCCTACATTATCATCATCATCAGTAATGAAACTTATGAAAGAGCATTTATCCATGGGCTCTCAAGCTCTAGCATATCTATATTAGCTTGTATGTATCGAGCCTTTAATGGTGTCCTCATTGTTTGTTAAACAGATTAATGCTATACATATAGAATGTAGGTATGTGCCAGAAGATAATCAAATTTAATCAGAATTTCCCAGAAGCCAATCTGAATCACTAGTACCTTCCTGAATTTATTGAACTGTGAACTATTTTTAATGCAAGTAAATAAATGAAATGCAAGTAAATAAATGAAATCCAAGTATAGGATTCAACCATGTTATTGTTGATCAAAGCAATCCAATGGAGATAATTATTAAGGTTGTCCAACATCATTTATTTCCAGCAGTCTGGAAATCCTGATCAAGCAATATATTTTCATGGTGAACAGAAAATTATGCACAGTTTAAGAAACAGCAGATTATGGTATCAACTGTTCTGTAAATTAGTACTACCTGTATTAGTAGAAATTTATCTTGATTCTACAATAGTTACCATAGCCGTAAAACTCAATACAGTATTTATTCATAGGTTTGGTAAATGTAATAATAATGTTAAATAAATGTTAATAATAAAATAAAATAAAAAATAAAATATTAATAATTTTTTCAATAATTTAATCCTTTCTGTTAAAATTGATGTTTACATCAATCTACCAATACACTCTCTACCAATAGCTAAAAGTGATTACACAGCCTTAGCAATAAAGGTACTTTTTAGAAAATTATAATACGAGGGGCGTCTCAAAAGTAAATTGCACTATTTTTTTAAATCGGCGCGGTAGGCAGGAAAAGTCTGAAAGTCCCAGGGAATATAGGTATGGGTGTAGTAGCATCACTGTAAAATTCCTAGGTACCTAAGTTTATTGCTTGGACACTAAAACGGCAGTAACAATGGAGACTCCATTCGTTCCTACCGCTGGTTCCGAAGTTCGTGCTGTAATCCGCTTTTTGACGGGAAAAAATAAATGTGTGACTGAAATTCATCGCTAGTTGTGCAGTGTTTATGGAAAAGATGTTATGTCAAGACAAATTGTTTCTCTTTGGCGCCAATCGTTCATTGAAGGGAGAACAACACTACACGATGAGCAACGAAGTGGCCGACCCTCCACTTCCCGCACTCCGGATATAAATAGTGACAGGGGACGAAACATGGATCCATCACTGGACACCCGAATCCAAAAGACAGAGTATGGTATGGAAACGAAAGGATGAGGTAACACCAAAAAAGGCAAAAGTTGTTGCATCGGCTGGCAAGGTCATGGCAACAATATTCTGGGATTCGAAGGGAGTATGTTAATCGATTACCTGCCCTGTGGGACCATGATGACAGCTGCTCACTATTGTGAGGTGCTGAGAAAACTCAGAAGAGCCATTCAAAACAAAAGGAGGGGAAAGTTGAGCAAAACAGTTTTTCTGTTGCACGATAACGCTCGCCCGCACGCTGCTCGTGAAACTCAAGCCCTGTTTGAGCAGTTTCGATGGGATGTTTTTGGTCATTCACCTTATTCACCTGACCTTGCACCGAGTGATTACCATCTTTTTCCGGAGCTGCAGCAACATCTTGGGGGAAGGCGCTTCGTAAATGACGAGGAACTGAAACAAGAAGTGGAAAGATGGCTATCCAGTTTGGCGGGAGAGTGGTTTGACATTGGGTTAAAAAAACTGTTACCACGGTATAAAAAATGTATTGAGGTTCAAGGAAATTATGTAGAAAAATAGGTACTGAATGTAGCTTTCAAAATATATCCTTTTTAAAATATTTAAATGTTTTGTTATTTTTTTAAAAAATAGTGGAACTTACTTTTGAGACACCCCTCGTACATACAAGCACCTAAAACTAAATAAGGAATCCAATAATTCTAGAGGCTTTCCTGCTGCAGCACCATGAAGGATTAATCATCCACACATTAAAGTATGAGATGAGTTCCCAGATGCAAAACTTTTTTTAGGTTTTACATCCTTTTACTGGTTTGGTCCTATTGGATGATGGATGGAATGAGTGAAATACTTAAATGATCCTGGGGTCCATAGAGCTTAGAGTTATGTGACATTTATCTTTCAGGATAAGGGAAAACTCAGAACAAAAACCCTTATCCAGGTAACTTATCTTAACTAAGAGCTGAACTGGGGACCTCTTGAATATGAGGCAGACACACTGTCCACACATTACACAAGTGGCAATGACGTATATTGTGGGCTATCAAATCTATCACTGAAGCCCATATCGAAAGTAAGCTAGAAATATATTAATAACAATTGCAATACTAGCCAAGGTGGTGCCATGGCTGAGCGGTTAGACCATTTGCCTACCACCTAGGCAGCCCAGATTCAATCCCACACTTAAAAACCATCAGTCTGGGCTGGATTTGAACCTCCATCCTTGGAATCAGTAGGGCAGTATCTAATCAATTGAGCCACCCAGACTGACAAGGTATTCATAGTGGATGAAGCGGCATCTGGCCAAGTTTTCTCTGGGTTCTCTGGTTTCCCCCGCCACCCATTCCAGGAATTGGTCCATCATTACCTTTCCATTAATTGATTTTGCCTGTATTTTATATCATCCCCTTCCTCACTATCATACCTGGGGCTTGGATGATCACCCACTTCCAGGTCTTCTTCCTCTGCTCCCTGACAGAGATCTGACTCTAGACACAGGCTTGTAAGTCCTAGAGGGTGTAAGTTTTGCATAAGGGGAGGGTAATCAAATAAAGATGAAGTTATACTAGCCAGTTACCCTCATGAAGAATTAGGGCATTGGATGGAATATGTCTTGTTTTCTACCATAGAACAGAGGGAAGAATAGGGCTTCTAATGCTTGCTGCTGCAGCCTTCACTATGATGTGGGCATAAAGGGGTGAGACAGAGGACTGCAGGAATAAGCATGTTGTTGTAGTGTTTAACGCCCGCCTTTACTACTACGGCACCGCAGGCGGTGACACTGATGATACATGAAGATGGAGCACCGGTGGAATGAGATGGCGGGGGAAACCGGAGTGCCCGGAGAAAACCCGCCCTGACGCAGGAATAAGCATGCCAAGGCTTCGGAGTCACATACGCTATATCCACACGAGCATCTTTGAAATGTGCCATATGGACATGACTATACCGCTCGCAAAAGTTGAAGGCATGTGAACGCTGGCCAATGCTCAAGCAGAGCGCAGTTGCCAAGCGTAGTGCATCTACCGGCAGAGGTTCTATATATACAAGTATGTGAGATACGTGTACCACATTCGGCAGCGCTGGTAGGAAGGGCAAGCTTAGTATTCGCTGGAGTCTGCAGTACGGCCCGCCTCCATATGCCTTTAACTTCTGTGAAGATTATAGCTTGTAGTTGACAAGAACACTCTGTTTTTAATATTGTGTGATTGTTACAGTCCTTGGCAGCTGTATTAGTGTTACTTATTTCATAGCGTACAGTGTACCAAGATAGTTGCTTGTACTAATTCTTTGAAATGGATGAACAATGTGTAATAAAATAATTAGTAGGATGACTATATTCGAAATTGAAATATGAGGATGTGGTAGTAAAACAGGGAAGGCCTACTGCAGTTCTTCCACACTTACAGTGTGAGCAGAATGAAAAAATAAGAATTCTTAGAAAAGATACTTTAATATGAATAATTATGATAAGTATGTGTGGTTGAATTAAATAAACTTTATTGCTGGCCATTCCTGTTGTTTGCAACTAAGAAAATGTCTTGAAATATAATGGGTTTTGCAATTTTAGCATATTTAATCACAGCTTTGGATAAACATAAGAGATAAACAATTGGAAATATTGGAAAGATGGTCATAAACTATGAGCACTGCTAATGAAGCGAATGAAGAAAGGCCTAGAAAAGAAATTGTTGTGAAGATGAAACTCATTCTTCGTACTTTTCTGTGAAGTCCTGGACACATTAATAACTCAAATGAAATAAGATTTGCATCACAGAAAACAGTGGGAATTTCTGGCCTTTCTGGATTCTAAACATTTTGCAAGTTAAATAAAAGTTTTCCAAAAGTTGTATTATGTGAACCAAGAGAACCATGTGTTTCCTATTTCGATATATTGTCTTTGTAAAATGCGTTGAAGGTATTATATTCACTTCAAAAATTTCTAGCAAGCCATTCAAACCATTGCAAATTGTATTAAATCAAATGGACTTGAAGTTATGTAAGGTGGAGCTTATAAACTATGTGAACTGATTTTAACATTTCCTTCCACTACTGCAATTGCAAAATTAAGTTTTTCAGCCTTCAAATGAATTAAATTTTATTTACGGGCAACACAAGGACAAATTTGTCTGAGGAATTTGGTTCTTCTATTGATGGAAAAAGATACACTTGTTTCATTGAGGAGACACCATGAGGAATTGTTTTCTGATAGTGTGACAATGCAGTTTATCGAAGGAAAGATGGCTGGAATTCATGTATATGTAAACAGCTATGGCAATAGTGTTCAGTTTACTTTTATAATTGTTGTTTAGCTTGTTTCAAGAAAAATTTATTTAAATGCACTATTCATAAAGTTAACATTTAATCAACAATCCCTGTATTTTTCTTTTTTTGTAGTTTTAATGCCCACTTTTGCTACATATGGCATCACAGATGGTAACTCTGGTGCATGGGATGAAGATGGAGCACTGGCAGAATGAGATGGTGGAGGAAGCTGGAGAATCCAGAGAAAACCCGTCCCTGCACCACTTTGTCTATCACATATCCCACATGGGGTCGCCTGGGTTGAATCTGGGCTGCTTTGGTGAGAGGCGCATGGTCTAACAACTCAGCCATGGTGCTGCCATGGTAGGCCTAGTGATAGCCCAAGTCATAATCACAGTATACGCCACTGAGAGGTGGGCATGCAGAACTTATTTGACAAAACATGCAAAAGTATCTGTCAGTTTTTAAAATATGAGGTAGAATTCTAAATGCTGAAGATGCAAATAATTGATTTGTGAAGCATGTCCTGTTGAAAATTACATGATTATGAAAGACAAGCAAAGTTTTAGTCACTAATGTTTATTAATATTTGTTATTTTATATTCCTTTACAATCAATAGCTTCAGTGTTTCTTTTAATATTTCTTGGCCACTGTCTTAAGGCAAACTCCATCAGCAAGGCCAAAATCTGGGGTTCAATAAAATAAAATACACTAAATAAATACAAAAATGTATGCATAGCAGTTTCACACAGCTAAGAGATCAATGTTAATAGTAAGTTTCTCCTTACCCTCTTTCCTGTCACTGTCTACAAGTAAGTCTTCAGAATTAAAAGGTGGTCAATTATAATGATACAAACTTTTTGTTTAATAATGATTCTTTTTTATTAACGTCCAACATAGTGTCATATCGGATGGTGAATGAATGAAATGGTTGAAATGATGCTCAAATGAGCCTGAGGCCCATAGAGCTTAAAGTTACCTGACATTTGTCTTCTCAGGATAAGGGAAAACCTTTGTAAAAAACCTTATCCTGATTCAAACTCGCAACTCCTTGGATGTGAGGCAGACATGCTACCACCACACTATGGAGGCAGGTGATGGTGATGACGACGATGGTTATGATTGTTGTTATTGTTGTTCTTGCTGTTATTATTATTATTATTATTATTATTATTATTATTATTATTATTATTATTATTATTATTATTATTATTATTATTATTATTATTATTATTATTATTATTATTATTATTATTATTATTATTATTATTATTATTGTTGTTGTTGTTGTTGTTGTCGTCGTCGTCGTCATCATCATCATCATCATCATCATCATCATCATCATCATGATCATCTTTTTGGACAATGAACTGTTATTTTAAATAAGCATAAGCAGTTTAGTGCAGCAGGTATGATTACTGGTAAGGAACAAGGAGCTAAATCATGATGAGTATAAATCAAATGACTCATTATTGCTATCACTCCATGTATATGGCACACAAACCTTCAGTGTGATTTTCAGTAATCAGTTGTGTCCTAGTGCTTGTCTGCCACCATTGTTCACATTGATGTGGGATTAGTTACTAGATCTCTGTAGTAGAGGCAGGACATGTTGTGTGTGAAATGGCTCACAAATTTTGCTCAGAGATCTTTTCCTCAGGGGTTTCTTTCATATGTTAACAAACATCATATGAGATTTATTTCTTTTCTTAAGAAACCATGCTAAGGATTTTTATGCCTGAAAAAATATGTTGCCCTCCTCCAGATTTGAAGTCATTACCTTGAATTTAGTGACTAGCACTAACAGAGGTAATAAGTAAAGCCTTTTGATGTTTTTTGGCTTAAGAAGTAAAGCTAGTGCCAATCATTATACAAATTGGTAAAAGAATTAGGTATAGCACTAATAATCACAGTGAATATGCTGTACTTTCCAATGGAGTACCACAACAGAGACTTAAAAACCTTTGAAATGAAAATGTAAAAATAGGAGCAAAACATATATTCATAGTCAATGGCAATACTGATATGTTTGTGGCCTTTGTGTGAAAGTTTGTAAGGAACTTTGATTAATTTATGTCAAAATAGTGTGGTCTTGTTAGAGAAATAAAGAACTTATTCATTTCCCTATGGCATTAGTAAATATGTTGTTGTTAGCTAATGCTGGATTTCTGACAATGAAGTCATTAATCCTCTTGCTCTCCAATATTTTTCACTGACAGATGGGGCACTAGAAGTGGCCGGGCATATTTGAAGGTGGTCTCGATCCATTTCCTCTTGCAGATCACATAGAGGACAGAGTGGTGAAGAATATATCTCAGTTCTGTTTAAATGTTTTGCTAGACAATCATGTCCTGTAATCAACCTGAAGGTTGCAACTGCTGTTTTTCGAGGATACTCAGGAATTACTGTTTGAATGCTTGGTAGTTCCCATCTTTTATTTTTTGATTTTTCATAGTAATATTTTTCAATAATTTTTTTGAATTCAGAGTTGACTATTCTTTTAGCTGCATAAAATGGTAGATTAACTATTGATTTCTGCACATTGCCGGTACCCTTTTTTGCAAGAAAATCAGCTTTCTCATTACCACTCAGTCCACAGTGAGCTGGTATCCATTGGAAGACTAGGTGTTTTTGAAGTGCTGTTAGATGGGTAAGGATTTTCCAATATTCTATAACTGTTTGGTTTTTTGGTGACAACATTAGTAAATATTGTAACATTTATAAGTAACTAGCTGAAATACCTGGCATTGACAATTTTATTCCTACAACTTTTAGACTTATGTGGGATACTATAAAGAACCCAAAGTAAACAAAAACATTAAGAAAAGATTATGCAAAAGCATTGTTGAACAACCTCAAGTACCAAAGGAAGAAAATCAAGTAGAGGAAGCTTTGTGAATCTAAGATGTTGCATTTCTTTGTCAATCATATATAAAGGTGTATGAACTCTGCGTAGAAGACATAGTTGAGAAAGAAATATGATTGTGTGTTATAAACAAACACAAGTAAAAGATAACTGTATGAATGTAATGCATTGCATTTTAATTTTAAACATGAAAATGTATGAATTGTTTGTAGAAGTGGGAGTAGGGAAAGAAGTGTTACTGTGTTTCATAAAAGAAGTTTCATAAGTGTGTAGAGTAAATCGTGTGAATATAATGTAATGCATTTCTATTTCAATCATAGAAAATTGCATGAATTTTATGTTGAAGGGAATGGGGAAAGCAATATGACCGTGTTCAGTAAAAGAAAAGTGAGTAAAGAAAAGTGTGTGAATGTAACATGTGGCATTTTCATAGAAAATTGTATAATGTAGGAATAAGGAATTTTGGTTAACTATAAAAGGGTTGCAGAATAAACAAGGGAAAATAATAAAAAATATGAACAAGAAGACTAACAAACTAGCTACAAATATGGGGGAAGTTTTAAAAGTTTGGGGAACTTACTATAAGGAAATATTTAAAGAGAATGGTATAGTAGTAGAGAAAGAAGATAATTTGGTACTAGAACACACAGACAAGGAAGAACTGGAAACTGAAAGAGAAATTATTGATGAATTGTATGTTGAGATGGCAGTGGGAAAGATAAGACTGGGAAAGGCTCCAGGAACAGATGAAATTGCACCAGAGATGGTAAAGTATGGAGGAAAACAGGTTATTAAATGGCTTAAGATAATATATCAAATATCCTGGAAGCAACAAATTATACCAGAAGAGTGGGAAAACAATATCATAATTTCGATCCATAAAAAAGGAAATACAATAAACTACCAAAACTATAGAGCTATATGCTTATCTTCAGCAGTACTTAAAATATACACCAGAATACTAGAAATGAAGTTAAGAAGAGAAAGAGAGCTTGGAGGATGAACAAGCAGCATATCGATCGGGACATCAAACACAAGATCATATAATTTGTATTAGAACAGTGATAGAGAAAACAAATAAAGTTGGAGGAGAAATATATTTAGCTTTCCTAGATCTGGCTGCTGCATTCAATGTAGTCTCTAAAAAAGAAATTTGGACAGCCTTATCAAAAACTGGAACTTCAAAGAAACTCTTAAGAGCTATTCCAAGTGTATACACTAATGTGTATGGAAGAGTACGTTTGAATGGGAAAACAAGTGGAAATTTTAGAATGGATAAAGGAAATGAAACAAGGAGACAGTCTTAGACCTTTACTATTTATAGTATTAATGGACCAAATAATAAAACATTCAAGAGGATAACTAATAAATTTAAAGTGGGAATTGGACATTGAGACCGATATATCTACAATCACTGGTTTATGCTGATGATATACTACTAATTAGTAGTCATGTTCAAGATTTACAACTAGGGGTAACAGAATGGGCAAGTACACTAGAAGAGAGAGGAATGAGGATAAATACAAATAAAAGTAAAGTAATGAAGATTGGGGAAAATGAAGATATAAAAATAGAATGGAAACACGAAAAATTAGAACAAGTAGATACCATAAAATATCTTGGTACAATAATTTCCACTGACAACATAATAGACAATGAAATAAACAACAGAGTAAATAAGGCAAATAATATATGCTAGCAGATTTGCAGTAATCCGAAAGAAAGAAACAAAGAAAGAAATATTAAAATATGTGAAAATTAAAATACATAAAACAGTATATTTACCCACTCTATTGAATGGATCAGAAATGTGGGTAATGGTAGACAAACATAAAAGCAGAATAACATCTGCAGAAATGAAATATTTGAGGAAAGTGGAAAACAAGAAAAGATAAGAATTGGAAATAAAATTATTAGGGAAAATTTAAAAATAGACTCATTAGTGGAAGAGATAGAGAAAAGAAATTTAAAATGGTATGGACACTTAACCAGAATGGATAATCATCAAAAGACAAAACAAGTAAATGAGGCAAGACCAGAAGGAAGAAGACGGGAAAGACAGAGAAAAGAATGGGAACAATATATTGGAGAAATAGCAGGGAAAAGAGGGATGGAAATAACTGAGCTGAAGAGGAAGGCACAGAATAGAGAGCAGTACAGAAAATGGGTAGGAAGCCCAACACTGGAAGGCAGAAGGAAAAGATGAAGAAGTATAATGAAGGGCAAGTAGAGAGTGATATGTGAACTTATTGCATAAGACAAAAGTGAATAGAGAAAACCATGTGAGTGTTACATTGTATAGTAGAATAGATAGCATACAAGCCTTCTCCATGGAAAAGACTTCTGTAGATCATTGGATAGGCAAACCTTGCCTGGTTATATTGTTGCCTGATCACCTGATCTTGATCCTCAGGTTCCATGTGCTGAGTATGGTGTGTAAAGAGCTTATTGATCAAATGGGAGGTCTTCTATTCAGGGTAAAAGCAGAGATAGAATAAGCCTTATTGCCAGGCATTTGTGAGAGGGTGAGTCAATCACTGTTGAGACATTATCAATACTGCAAAGAAGTAGGAGATCAAAAACTTTGAACAGTTGTCGTAGAAGTACCTATACAAATTGCTGTACTGCTGGTACAGTGGGTTTCATTGTGTATGTTGTAGTGTTCCTGTGTTGTAATGCTAGACTAATCTTTTTTTGGAAGATTGTAAGTAAAACTGAACTGTTCTTACTGTTTGTGATAAGCTAATACTTCACAGTATAAACTAATGGAGGAGAGAAAAGGGTACATAACTAGAACAACAGCATCATTGAAAAGTGAATCAAATTTAAGTCTTGCAAATCATCAGTAGTCAAAGGCTGAAAATAGGTTTCTGGAGGTAAATTGTGTGTTAAAAAATAAATTCACTGTCATTAAATGTTTCAAATTTCATTTCCACAACACAAAAGATGCCTGCTTCGATAATTTTCTACCAAGAGGCCTTTAGTTGTTAGAAATAATTATTTTAATTTATGGAAGGGAAGTCTCTTTCACCCAATTTGGACCATCAAGAGATTACTATTCATCCTCTGACCATCATAATGCTCTAAATTTACGCATATGTTAAACAAATTTAAAAATTATCTATGATTTCCATTCTGTCAGAAAATATCAAAAACATTATGGGTGCATGAATGCAGTTAATACTGTTCCACACTTATAAAACATAAATTTCCATACTGTAACCTTTTGACTATACCTATGCTGATTGAGCAACTGGACCACTTTTTTCTTTTTTAGAATGTTCCTATACTTAAAAATTTTGCCTGTGTTTATAAGAGTTCAGAAAGTTATTTTTCTTTAATGTGTATATCTTACATAAGTGTTTATAACTATATGTGCATCTGTGCTACCTCTCTTGAAATTTGTAATACATGATGCTTCTGAAAAATAATTCCAGAAAGATATGCTTATCTAATGTTACATGATATGGAGTCTATTACTATATGACATTCTCTGCATTCATATCTTCAGTCAAGAAAAAAGTAGTGCCTATGGAAACCTTGAGCTGTTTTTGTCTGTTCCTGCAGCAGCAAGTATACATCTCTATTGTACAATTTAAATGGGATATCTTTCTTGAGACTAAATAAAAGAAACTGGACTCATATTAGAATAATTGTCTTAGTTCAGAGCACTTTATCTTTTAGCTATATAGGTATGACACTAATTTGGCTCCAAGAGGCAATTATTAGAGCTGTATCGGTTATCTGAAAGATGACAGCTTATTGTTTGAACCACTGTAATGGATATGGTATTCAAGTATCACTGTTCTTAAGATACCTAGTTGTGCTAAGTATGACACAATAAATGAATTTAGTAATAAATATGGAATGAAACTGATTTTTAAAACAAAGAAGTTTATTAGCATAAGAAGCACTGCTCACATTGGCAGACCTTTTAGCAAAATATTCCATATCCATCATGAATGCAGGATAATGATGTTTTAATTAGTGTTGACCTACTGGAAAAGTTGGAAAAACACATGCTACAAAAAGAATTTCATAGTGATGTTCATCTCTTACTGTCTGCAATATTGCTTCATGCATTTACAAAATTATACTGTCTTGCAGTGGAGCTCAATAATTCTGGTTACTAAGCTTATCTCTTGCTACTGATTGACATTTTACTTTCTTGGTTTAATGTATAACACATCAGAAACTGCATTTAGGTACCAAATTTTTCCAGCAGCCCAATGATAACATGAACTTTTATTTTTAGTCATAGTTTGCACTTTTATTCATTGCTTAAAGAGTTTATGTCATAATACAAGCAACTTTTCATTCTGCTTGTGCTACATTTTCTCTTCGTACTGCTCTCAGAAATAATTATATTTTCGTCACATATATGTAAAAATAGTTTACTTTTTTGTTACTGGAGAAAATGTGTGATGCAAAAGAGTACATACAGGTCCTTATTTGAAAATCATTGTGCATAGCAAAGACACTCCACATGCTTATAACATCAGAACGCAAACCTAATGGTTACATTTTAAGCTAAAAACTTTCATATAAAAGCTCAAAAGTTTGGGTGTATGAGAACAGATAATCATTCTATGTTATCACATTGATCACTGTGTTCTGACGAGTAGGAAGGGGTTATGTGCCTAGGTACATGAGCTTCTTGAAGGCCTTACGAAACTCGGGATTAAAGATGGTGTATATCACAGGATTGACGAAGCTATTCATGTAACCCAGCCAAGTGGTGAGAATAAATGCTGTAACCCCTGGAGAGCATTCTGCTGATAACTTGGTGCACATTGCATCTAAGATGTTACATGTGAAGAATGGCACCCAGCAGAACAGGAAAACACCTGAAAATATGATTCTTGAATAAATATAAATTATTAAATACATTTAATTTACAATTAAAATTAAGTATGACAGATTTTATGGCAGTGATTTACAGCGATTTAGAGTAGTTACTGAATCAATTTTATGATTCTGCATTATTTCCTGTATTAAGAAATGGAATCCCATTTGATTCTGCTCAAGACGGATTTTATTGTAATTATTAGAGACATCCAACAAAATACACAAAGCAATAAACAGAACTAAGTTAGGAAAATTTGGTAACTTTCACTGTATTGTATATAAATGACAAATAGGTCTAAATAATTAACTTGCCCTTTAAGAGCTTCTTGTTTTAATAAGAAATTTTAACAGAACTTTCTTGTTTGCATGTCAGTCTTTAGTATTGAAACATTTCTTCCAGGGAACAACTGTTGATATACATTAACATACTTTCACAGAAAGTTACTTACTGTTTACTCTCAAAACCTTCAATTTTGAGTTTGTCTGCCTATGTATCAGGACAGCAAATTCTCACACAGAAACGTGAAATTAAGTGCATTTCATATAAAACTTCAATAATTATAAACATTTCTGGATCTACGTTGGTGGCAAGTAGTGTAATTTACCTTATTTGTGCAAAAGCAGTTTCATTGCAAATAAATACTCTGGAGTTATGTTTGTGAATGAAATTACTACTTAACTGCTTACCTAAAACAATAGCTAATGTTTTAGTTGCTTTTCGTTCCTTTTTGGCAGAAGACTTTTCCCGCTTTTTACGACTAGCTTTATTTACTTTATAAATAGTAAATCGAGAGCTAGTAGTACTTTTGCGTTCCTTTTTAGAGCCAGTAGTTCCCATGTTAGGAGCTTCTTCCTCAGGAGGTTCCGGTTCTCTTTCAGGAATGGTTGGACTTTCCTTTATTGCTTGCGTTGAGATCTGCTGATCACTTACAGCAGCTGCTCCATTCCGCCGTACCTATGAATATAACAGATGTAATTATTGTTTCACCCTACACTATAGGAGATGACTGTAAGTTGTGAGGTTCAAATTCTTGAGACAATAATATTATAAGCAGAATATAACAATATACTAAAATGAATTAAAGTACTAATCAAAGCCACTGAAAAAGTCAAAGAACTCATTAGGATTAAATAATTAAAATATTTTTGTGGTAAAATTAAAACACTTTTTAATCAAATAAAACATGAAACTGGAGTGCCAGAGGGACCCTTTTGATATAAAGGTAGCAGTAGAAACTTTTCAAAGACCTTTTATTTCCATAAATAATAATTAAAATGTTTTATGAGTTAATAATATTGTATAACATTACTTAATCTAAGATGTGTCTTCAGTATTTCCAGATATTCAATTATTTCCAATAATTAATGATAATCACCAGGAACTAAGATCTGTCATATAATAATGGTACCTAAATGTTCCCATGATGACTTATGCTAATATACTCAGGTATGCAGAGATACAGGATTAGGATTCACTACTAGAAGAAAAATAAACAGGAAACTATAATTGCTATGATTTAAGATCTTTTACAGCCATACTAGCAGATTTTCAGGAGAGATTTGAACACTAGTATGTAACACCTTACAAGTAATTATAAAGATTATAACATTTTTTATTTTTGAATTCAGGGACTCAAATTCTGAGGTCAACTCAGAAAGGTGAAATGCCATACATAAAATCCTACACAGCAATATCTAATAAATGAACAGGAAGAATGCCACATAGAAGCCTTAACTGAAAGTTCAGTGATCTTTATAAATGGTCATTTGTCAAATTCAACTGCACCTTAAGACCAAGCAACCACAATTGAAAGTGGAAACTACACTAAAATGGCATCAACCCACACAGTTTTCTCCTCAGCTATAGGCAACATCATTTCTGTCTTATGTTGGTTTTTATATGCGGTTTATTAAATAACCTTTTGATGGTGAGCATGTTATCAAACCATTTATTGATTTTTTACAAAATAAAACAAAAGATAGCAACATAGAAAATAAAACTAAGATGTTAAGATGTTAGAACATCAACTTGACTCGAATGTTTCTGGGATTTTCCACTAGGAAGCGCCACACAGTTTAAAGGGTAGCATCAATCCTGACATAGTTAATTACAAATGCATACAATAAATATAGCACATAATATATTACAACATTAATGTCTTCTTCCATAAATTCATCAGTTAAATAAAAGGAATGCTATATTAAGCATTTATATACATATGCTTTAAATATATAGTCAGGAGCATCTCTTACAGATAGTGATAGCTTATCATAAGCAGAGTCTCATAGATGCCAATAGCATTATTGTGTTCTTAATGATTATTTTGCTCAAACAGTTCACATTAATGAGTATAAATGTACCATTTAAATAAAATAAAAAGAAGCATGGATTCTGACTAATGTACTATACATTTTATTACCTATTATGATTTTGTTACAAATGCAATCCACAAAACTGTGCAGCATTAGGTAGACAATTTTTAATCTCAATGAACACAAACAAAAAGTGAAAAACGATTTTCACAGTTTTTAAAAGAACACATGAACCTTTGGTAGATATATTCTTAATATATCATCATTGCTCCTCAAAAAACTGCTATGTAACATTTTTGGTGAAATTTAGTTATGTGACACAAATTAAGCAGAAAACTCTCTAAAATCATTCCTTATAACCCAACATGTAAATATTCCTTGATTTTTTTGTAAAAATAGAAAAAATAGAAATTGCTATGTGGAATACATCAGCATTGATCCTTTAATCCCCTATGTGAATAACGCAGCACATAGTGGATTTACCGAATGTTCTTAAAGTACCTCTTATGTTACCTCTGGTACACATAGCCAATTTTTAACTGATAAATCCCAGGAATTTACCCATGTACTTATTTACATGTGCTCTTCTTAAAGCTACTGCTTACAGTGAAACAATGCATTATTGGTCATTTACTTACAGTACTGCATTGGTTAACAATGTCTAGCAGAGGAAAGTTTTTAGTGCAGTTTTTGGGGCTTTGCGTAAAAATCAGGAATATGGTAAGTAATCCATTGGAGAAGACTGACCACATTATACAGCTTGTGTGTTTCTTAGTATGCATTAATTATTAATTTGTCAACGTGACTTGCCAAATGACTTTATGATCTAGCCCATGGATCCCGGTTCAGTTCCTATGCAATATGATAAGCAAACTGCTCCACTGAGTAATGTACCTTTTGCTTTTGGAAATGAAGATATAGATGATGATCACCTATCTATTATGGCTCGTTCAGTGAAAATGAAGTTAGCACGGTGGCAGTAGTTGAGATTGACAAGACATGGAGCTCAAATGAAAACAAAGAGGAAGGGACTAAATCAAATGAATAAAACTCTAAAGAGAGTACTTTTTTATCTCTTGGAATCTGTTCTGGGACATAGATTTAGCAGCAACTTCAACATTACAGTAGGAGCTCTATCTCAATCATTTGCTCTCTAGGCAATGTATGATACCCACTAAGTAGTAAAATGCCAATAAATTTCAAAAGTTCTTCCTTAGAAAACATGTAAGAAGAATCCTGATAATGTAAACAAAAAGTTAAGACTACATGGTAAAAAATACCAAGGGAGAAAATACAAAGGAAATAAGTATTATGATATAATAATAATAAGTATTTCCGGAGAAGGCCTCGTCTTGGTTATGTTGTTGTTGCCAACGTTTCACCCTACTATGTAGAGCTTCTTCAGGGCTAATGCTTTCTTTGGCATCACCGCAGGAACTGTGCTGTCTCTTCAACTTCTAGCTTGTTTATATCTTGGCCGTAGAGGTTAGAGCCAGCCCTCTCGTTCTCATTGGCTGATGGTCTGCCAATCCTCACGTTCTTATCAATGTTTGCCAAATAGTGTGGAGTTGTCAAACATTGATAAGAATGCGAGGATTGGCGGACCATCAGCCAATGAGAATGAGAGGGCCGGCCCTAACCTCTACGGCCAAGATATAAACAAGCTAGAAGTTGAAGAGACAGCACAGTTCCTGCGGTGCTGCCAAAGAAAGCATTAACCCTGAAGAAGCTCTACATAGTAGGGTGAAAGGTTGGCAACAACATCATAACCAAGATGCGGCCTTCCCCAGAAATACTTATTATTATTATGGACACTGGCCGCCGAAGCTTACGTAAGTTAAAGTATTATGATGCTGTTGAAAGAGAGGACTGTAAAATTTTTTCAATAACATGCTCACATAAGCAAGGAAACCCATTAATAAGAGAGAGGAGTTTTATGTGTAGTGAAATTTACGAAAATCAGAGGAGAAGAGTACATCAAACAATGGGAGAGTTTAGCTCATGGGATGAAAAGAAGGCATGTATACATGGATTAGTGAATTTTCATAAAAGTATTAGGAGAAGAGTAAGCAGAATTGTGGAGGACCTGCCGAAGAAAATGTATGGCTACGACTGTTATTTGCCTACAGAAGCCAGAAATAAGGTCAGAGTTTGCAAGAACTTTTTCCTTGCAACTACAGGCCTAAAAAAGGATGTCTTTGATGAGTGGGTATAACCTTTCGATTTGTGTAGCAATAATGATAAGGCAAAAATTGAAGAAACAGAAAAATTTGGCCCAACATGATGACACAAGCAGTTCAAAGAAACTTAAATCAGATTACATGAAACAGTGGTTGGGGATAATAATTACTAAAGTGCCAAGCCACTATTGTTGATCCTGTAGAAATTGAGCTTATGTGGAACCTGATTTTAAATCTGTTAACAATATGCATGAAATTTATAAGCTCTGGTGTGAAGGGAATGGGACAAAATATGTACAAAGAAAGAGGTTCTGTGAAGTACTGGAAGAAGGGAAACTTTCTGTGTTCAAGCCTAGAAAAGATCAATGTGATGCTTGTGTGGCATTTACAGAAGGTAATCTAATAGAGATGAGTTTAATATTCATATTAAAAAGAAAGAACAAAAATATGATTTGAAGCTTTCCTGGCGACAAACATATTCAAGATGTTCTCGGGCTTCAAGCCAGGTGTAGTGATGAAGAGCCATTGACGTTTCGGGAGTGTACATCTCTCCTATCATCAGGATGATGAATGACTAGCAAGAGTGAAGGGACCAGTATATGTACTGTCCACTAGTACGTACCGAGTAGAAAACACCCAGTCTAATGTGGGGAGCATTGAACCACCTCCTTTGTGGTTTACCAGGAGAAATACAAACTGGTTTGAGAATTTAATGCCATTCTGGCAGTTTGTCACAATAGCTCAGTGGTAGAGCAGCCGCCCGGTAAGCAGAAGGTCTGTGGTTCAAATCCCAGTTGTGGCATTGAATTTTTAAGTTCCAGTTCTACCTCTCAAATGTTAGTGTTATTTGAATTTGAGAATTGTTTGCGAGTTTTTAATCTTGATTTGAGAATAGGTGCCTAGGTAGAGCCAAATGTGATCAAACTGTGAAACTGTGCACACAATACTACCATGATTATTGTAAAATGTTCTGGGATATGTTTAACCCATTTAGACCCATTGTCCTATGTATAGGACACTTACACTGCTCTTATAAATCGGGCTGTACATTTTTTAAACCTTGCTGTTTTGTGCTATTTATGACATTATTTACTTCTTAGAGATTTTATGAACAAACTCTGACCGGAAATTATCATGCTCATTGTCGTGCTTTCAAATAGCTGTGACTATAGCCAAGATATTTTAAACGATGGCCGTGGAAGCTTGAGAGAATATAGCTGTCACTAGTTGAAGAGCCTACATTGTGAAAGTCATCATGTCTGCAGGTAGGCTTATTCATTTGTTGTTTTCCATTATTGTATCAGTGTGAACTGCCAGTTTTGGGTATATTTTTATTGATAAGGTCTTAGCTGATTAATAAACATAAATGCATTTTGGAAATTTCACTCTGTATTTGTAGGCATGAATGTATTTTTTGCATCCTATCTATAGGACATTGGGCTCATATGGAGCTTTTTAAATAAACTGCAATTTCTTATTTCTAGGGAAATACAATGCCAGTTCTTGTCTACTGAAGATGCTCTTGAATATTTGCAGTCTATATGGGATGAAGAGGATGTTTTAGATGACAAAGATTATACTTCACTTACCATCATTCCACCACCACCAGATACAGCTAGTGACTGTGAGGATGTTGATGATGTAATTATGGTACCCACTACCGATAAACCAACTGATATTGCAGGTACAGTAGAAATTTTGTTACCAAGGGAGGATGATTGGTCCATTTACAACAATAACTCTTCTTTGTTACTCTCACTTTGCAAAAAAATAAAAGGTCAGTGCCCTCAAATCACTGAAACACTGGAAACTATGTCGCTCAGTAGGGTCCAAGAAATAAAACAGGTTCTTGGAGGAAAAACTGTTCCAGACATATTCATGTCAATGACAAATGACATTTTAGACAAGATACTAGAACAATCATTGTTGGGCAGTCAACAACAAAACCACCATACATTCATGTTTTCTAAGGAAGAACTTTTAAAATTTATTGGCATTTTACTACTTAGTGGGTATCATACATTGCCTAGAGAGCAAATGATTGAGATAGAGCTCCTACTGTAATGTTGAAGTTGCTGCTAAATCTATGTCCCAGAACAGATTCCAAGAGATAAAAAAGTATTTACATTTCAACAACAATGACACCATAGACAGCACAGACAAGTACTATAAAGTAAGACCATTTTATGATCTAGCCAACAGTTCTTTGATGAAATATGGAGTATTTTGTGAAAAACTAACAATTGATGAAAGAATGGTAAAATACTTTGGTAGACATTCTTTGAAGATGTTAATCAAAAATAAACCTGTAAAATTTGTTTATAAGCTTTGAATGCTGTGTAGCCATAATGGATACCCATTTCATATTCTACCATATCAGGGGAAGAAAGAGAAAGATAATGAACCTTTATCAATGAGGATTGTAGAACAAATCACATCAGTCATTGAACACCCAAAACAACATGCACTCTATATGCATAACTTCTTTTCATCCTTTGGTCTTGCTGTGAGAATGAAGAAGAAAGGATTTTTCATGACAGGAACTGTTCGAGAAAATCAAATAGGGAAATGTCCACTTGAGTTGTCATCCAGCACGAAGAAGAAGGACAGAGGAACTTCTGATAAATATTTTGATACAAATAATGAAATAGGTATTGTCCAATGGAATGATAATAAAGTTGTAACAGTAGTGACCAACTTTGAATTCTTGGGTGCAAAGAATGAAGTACAATGACGAACTGAAGGTTCGAGAAAAAATGTTCCAATTCCAGAATGTGTCAGATCATGCAACAAGAATAAAACTGTGGTTCATTTATTTGAAATGGGATATTATATATTTAGGGAAATGTCCACTTGAGTTGTCATCCAGCATGAAGAAGAAGGACAGAGGAACTTCTGATAAATGTTTTGATACAAATAATGAAATAGGTATTGTCCAATGGAATGATAATAAAGTTGTAACAGTAGTGACCAACTTTGAATTCTTGGGTGCAAAGAATGAAGTACAATGACGAACTGAAGGTTCGAGAAAAAATGTTCCAATTCCAGAATGTGTCAGATCATGCAACAAGAATAAAACTGCGGTTCATTTATTTGATTCCCTGATAGCAGTCTACAAAACCCAGATTCGAGGGAAAAAGTGGTACTTTTCACTCTTCACCAATATATTGGACACTGTGGTAGTGGCTTCCTGGAAACTCTACATTATTGCTGACCTGGAAGTAATGATCTTCTGACATTTTGTAGAGAGTGATTTACACTTATTATTACACCAATAATAAATAAATGAATGAATAAATAAATGAATGAATATATAAATAAATAAATAAACAAACAAACAAGTAAACAAATAAATAAATAAACAAATAAATGAATAATTAGGTAGGTAGGTGGATGGATGGGTGTAGGTGGGTGGGTAGGTAGGTAGGGTGGGTAAGTAGGTAGGTGGTAGGGTGGATAGGTAGGTGGGTGAGTAGGTGGGTGATGGGTGTATAGGTGGGTGGATAGGTGGTTAGGTAGGTAGGGTGGGTAGGTAGGTGGGTGGGTAGGTGGGTGGGTGGGTAGGTAGATAAGTAACTAAATACATAATGTGGCTATTCTGTATTATATTTTCATCATCATCATCATCATCATCATCATCATCATCATCATCATCATCATCATCATCATCATCATCATCATCATCATCATCATCATCACGGTATAAGCCTTGTGGCTCGTTCCGACTTCAAGGAAATTGATCGAACCATCTCATTCGTGGCCTGCCAACATTTCTTCTACCTACAGGTTTATACTTGTGCACTATTTGTGGTGTACAGTCTTCGGTCATTCTCTGCACATGATCTTGCCATTTTTGCCTGTATGCAATGATTGTTTCATTTAGACTCTGAATTTCCAATTCTCTTCTAATATCCTTGTTTCTTTTCTTGTCTATGAGTCTATAACCTGCTACCTGTCTCAGAAATTTCATCTCAGCAGCCTCCACTTTCTTCTGTTGTGAGATAGTCAAGACCCAGTTTTCACATCCATAAAGCAGGGTTGGGATCACCATTATTTTATAGTTTTAACAAAGTTTGACGATTACAATTTTTAAAAGTTCTTTTTATTGTGCCACATATTTTTTGGAATTTGTTTATTTTGTTTTGTATATCTCTATTGCTGGTATATGACACAATATAGCCAAGATAATTTAAATCACTTTGTTGTTGGATGGGTTTATCATTTATGCAAATTTTTGCTCTTAAATGGTTTGTTCCTATTGAGACAGAATATTGACCAATGGAGGGTCGTTCATGTAAATATTTTTGTGAGAGTGTGTAAATTTCTAATTCTTTTAATTTGGGTGTATCAGGGACTTATTTTTCAATATCCAAGATAGCCAATGTTTTCTTGTCACTTCATGTTCAACCAATGAGAACTGTTGCGCGGATGAATACATAAGAATGGCGGTGTTGCGTCATACCGACGCCAGGAACTAGATTCATTAGCGTCTGTATGGTCATGATGATCAGACGTGTGTTTGGTAGTGTGTGAACATGGAACTTTCACCAAACTTTTATCCTGTGTAAAGTCTTTGAATAATTAATATGGTGCTAAAAGTGTAAATTAATGAATAAATATGTTGTGATAAAGGAACGTTGACTTATGCATTCCATTCTGTAACCACAACCCTGTAGATAAGAGTCGCGTCTGCTATCAAACTATTACATCATTCAGTAAAAACATTATTCCTGCTGCTATATTCCGGTATGCTATGTAAAGACTTATTAATAAAATCCGCACCAAAATGGCTTACTCAACGTGGAGCGTGAATTGAGAATGGAATGCAAAATTACGAGTACGAAGTGTTAACATCAAATGACGCCATCTCATCGCGCAGGAAAAAGACGCCATTAAACATCGTTTGATATCATCGATATACGGAGAATCAACGTGGAAAAACACTGGAGATCATCTAGCGAAGCCAACTACCCAGGAGACGTAAATAACTGGACGAAGAACCAACGGAAAAGAAAGTAGGATCCAAAATTTTTGTTTTTACATACATTTTATTTCCATTTTTTTATGCTACTAAGAAGTGGCAAAATAGTGGGACTTTTAACCTTAAGTGAATTGGATAAAGAAATTAAAATGTCGCGAAAAGAGATAGAAACAGGAGTGGGGGAAGGGGCAGATAGGCCTAGTTATCAGGTAGAATTAGAAAGTGAGGAACAGGTGGAAATAAGCAAAGACCAAAGGTTAATGATGATGATGTTTGAAACACTAGAACAGAAAATGGAACAAAATAACATAGAATTGAGACAGGACATAGAACAAAGTTTAGGTCAGAAACTAGAACAAAATAAGGTAGAATTAGGTCAGAAAATGGAACAAAATAACATAGAATTAAAACATGACATAGAACAAAGTTTAGGTCTGAGTATAGGTCAGAAACTGGAACAGAATAAGGAAGAGATAGGTCAGAAAATGGAGGAAGTGAGACAGAACTTAGAACAGAAAATGGAATTAGGTAGACAGAACTTAGAACAGAAAATGGAATTAGGAAGACAGAACTTAGAACAGAAAATAGAATTAGGAAGACAGGAGTGTAAAGAAAATATGAAAGTAATGGAAACTAATTTAAAATTAGTACATAAAAACTTAAATGAAACAAAGGAAGCCTTAGAAGCTAGGATAGAAATTGTAGGAGATAGGATGGGAAAGATAGAATCAGAAATGAGAGAGAACAAGATTGTGTTAGAAGAAGAAATTGCTAGATGTAGGGATGAAATAACAGAATGTAATACAAGTGTAGACTGTAAGATTACAAATGTAAAAGCAGAAATAACTGAGGAATTAAGGAAAGAGATTGAGGTAGTAAAGAAAGACATTATTAATGAAACTGTAGAACAAATTGTAATTCCTAAAATTAAGACAATGAATGATGTGATGCTTTCACAACAGGATGCTATAAATGATATGAAACAAAGCCACTTAGAAATAAAGAATGATTTAAAATCAATTTGTGAAGAAATGAAAAAAGGGAAAGAAAATTTGGCTAATGTAAATGATGTTGTGAAGGCATTACAAAGACAAAATGATTTAGATGTAAGTAATGTACAAGATGAGAGTTATTTGAATAATGTACAAAATGTTGAATCACCATACAGAGAAAGAGGTTCACAACCAAACAATGACTCAACACATAACACATGTTACACCAACAGCATATTACATGAAATCACGCCACCTACATTTGACGAGGAGAAGGGAGACGATCCAAAACTCTTTGTTAAAGAGATGGAAGAATATTTTAAAGTGAAAAGGATACCAAACGAGCTTAGGATGATGATAGTTAAGAAAAGCTTAAAAAACAAGGCATTAGAATGGCTCAGGTTAACACTAGCTGGTCATGAGTCGTATAGCTCATTCAGAAATTTATTCCTATCAAGGTATTGGGGCCCAGCTAAACAAAACCAAACTAGGGTAGAGCTAGCGACAGGTAGATACGATCCAACCAAAGGGTTGTCGCTAGTCGATTATTTTATGAAAGTAGCCAACAAAGGAAAGCTATTAGACCCCAACTTATCGGAGGCAGAACTAATTGCCAGTATAACGAGACATTTCCCAGACACAGTGAGAACAGGGTTAATTGTTGCGAGGCCAGTAGATTTTGCAGATATGATAGAATTGCTGACAGCCTTCGAAACACAAAATGGTCGGCCTAATGAGTAGACATAAAAACGGTCTCCCAAACCCACCTATCTTAAACAGAAGCATGACTACAAACAACCAGAATGAGAGAAAAGATAGAAATACTAGGAGCACCCATGACAGGGGGAGAGGGGCACACCATTTCCCACAACCACATAATCATGGCGAGAGGATGGAGAACACAAGACAGCGGTACCACGACACGATACCGAGGGGTGAATCGAGATACAGAACGCATAGATATGATCGTGGAAGACCAGGAGACCGTACCCATCAAGTGAATCATATACGATTCTGTAGAGAATACTTGAACAGCCATAGGCCGTCATACAATAGGGGTTCACGTCAAAGGGGCAGAAACCAAGGGAACACCGACAACGTAAGACAACAGGAACAGAATGAAAATGTGCCGGATAGGACCGATACTGCACAGAATACAGAAACGACGATCACCTCCAACGTCCAGGAAAACTAAGTACAAGTCAACTTTGTGTCCCGGAAGTTGACCTGTGTGGCAGTAGGGGCAATATTGACCAATGTAATGTAGGTACCTTGAGAAGACAGGCGAGTGAAAGAAAGGAAATAACCAATCCACCAATGATTAGGCTGAAGGTATGGGGTATCGAATTGCCGGCGATGATTGATACAGGAGCCAGCACATCAGTATGTGACGAACAGTTATTCCAGGAACTGATAACTAAAAGAAATGCTGAATTCTTGCCTGTGTGTGGAGTGTATTGCAGCACAGCAATTGGCAAGAAAAAGGAACATGTTAAATACCAGGTAAGGCTGGTAATAGAAATCGGAAGTTGGAAGTTCGATTTTATTGCCCTAGTAATACCTAGACTAACAGCTACCCTAATCATTGGCAGTGATTTGCTTAACCTTTGGAGGTCGGTAATTAACTATGACCTACATGAATTTATTATTAAAGAAGGAGCCTCAGAATGCACTGCGAAGTTCCTGGAGGAAGAAACATGCCAGGAGGAACCAGATCAGACAGGGATCCATCCGGATGAACAATTCTTTGTGGAGAACATCAATGTCCACGAGAATAGGTTGGTAGACCTAAGGGTAAACAAGAAGAAAACAGGTTGGACGAGCGAGGAGGAAACTAACGTTTGCAGCCATTGGATCTGCACAGAAGACGAGTATGTTACCTGGGACAACTACCAACCTGAACCACTACCAACAGATGGAGAAGAATCGATGTCACAGCTAATCGATGAGAAGGTCTGGGGGGCACATGGCATCTCTGAAGAGGAAAGAAACCAACTCAGGAAAATATTGATTAAAAACAGGAAAGTTTTTAATAAAAAGCCAGGTACGTGTAATAAGTACATACATACTTTTACAGTAACAGATATTACCCCCTATTCACATAAATCCAGGCCCATCCCTAACTCCATCAGGGAGGAAGCTGACAGAGTGATCCAGAAAATGTTAGCGGACGGAATAATAGAGCTGTCGGACTCATGTTACGTGAATCCAGTAGTATGGGTCCATAAGAAAGGGGGAAAATTGAGGATGACCATCGACGCAAGGAAGATAAATACACATACCTTGCCGGATCATTACAGGCCTGAGGGGGTAGACCAACTAATATCGAAATTGAAGGGAAGTCAACATTTTACAAGTCTTGACTTGACAGCATCATTCTGGCAAATTCCTCTTCATCCAGATGTCAGGAAATATACCTGTTTCTTGCACAAAGGAAAGGTATACCATTTTTTAAAATGTGCCTTTGGACTATCGACCAGTAGCAGTGCACTACTGAGGGCTCTAGACAAAGTTTTTGGGGATACCATCGAGACTTTTGTAACGCAATATGTCGACGATTTTTTTATATACAGCAAGAATCCCGAGTCGCACTTACATCACATAGATTATGTATTATCCAGGTTCCAGGAAAGCAACATGACCCTAAATTTAGAAAAGTGTGAATTTTTCGTCAAAGAGGCTGAATTTCTAGGCCACATCATTACACCTGATGGTATACAACCTAATCCGGAGAGGGTCAAGGCCATAGAGCATATACCACCCCCACGTAACTTAAAACAGTTGAGAAGGTTTCTGGGCATTTTACAGTACCAGTCAAAATTCGTGGTCAACTATGCTAAGGAATTGGTACCCCTTAGAGCACTGTTGAAAAAAGATACTAAGTGGGAATGGAATGCTGAACATCAGGTGGCCTTTGAGAATATCAAAGAACTTTTCAAGCACAGTATTCTCCTGGAACGACTGGATCCAAATTCACCTTTTCTAGTATACACCGATGCTAGTGCGCACTCATATGGAGCAATATTAGCACAAGAAGATGCAGATGGCAACAAACATGTGATTGCCACAGCTTCTAGATTTTTAAACAAGATAGAAGCCAATGCCTGCATAACCGAATTAGAAATAGGTGCAATCCATTTTGCGTTACAAAAGTTCAGACAATATATATATCTTTATAAAATAATTATATATACAGATCACGTAAGCCTGTCCTTCATTCAAAAATGCAAGCTAACCAACTCCAAAATCTCAAGGTACATACATGAGATAATGTCACACGACATAGAGGTCAAACATATCCCGGGGAAGGAGAACATCTTCAGTGACTTATTGTCAAGATTAAGGTCGGAGAGTCACATACCCGAGACAATATACAATTCACACCATGAAATTAAAATCATGCAGATAAATAGCAAAGAAAGCAACGAGATCTTGCAAGACTTCAAAAACATAGCGAAGCTACAACAAGAAGACCCTGAACTGAAGAGGCTATTCGACAAGGCTCCAGACATAATACCAAGATTGGATGCCAAGATAGGCAAATTTAGAAACATCCTATTTAAATTGCATGGTCGCGACGTAAGGAAGTGGAAAATGATGGTACCAAATTCCTTACAGGACAGGGTCATTTTGGCATTCCACCACTCGATGCTTCACTCTGGTACTGAGAGAACAATGCTTGCAATCGAGGAAGTATTGTACATCAAACATCTTGGCAAGGAAGTCAGGAAGTTAATTTCCTCATGCGACCTATGCCAGAAGGCCAAGCCAATTAATGTAAGGTACGATGTCATCCCACAATCCATCGTGAGGAACGAGAAAAATGCATTGGTGTGTATTGACGAGCATGGAGAGCTACCAAGGGGGAAAGATGGAAACAGATACATCTTTGTCATGTTTGATGTTTTCACAAAATTCACCAAAATATACCCCATTAAGAACATCAAAAGCAGAACATGCCTAGATAAAATCGTCAAGGACTACATCCCAAAATATGGGAGGATAAAATGTATTCTATCGGACAATGCATAAGAGCAAGTTATTCCAGAACACCTTAGAAACATTAGGAATAAAATTGTACTATTCCTCAGCATATTATCCCCAGGGAAACCCGACTGAGAGAATCATGAGGGATATAAGTATTTATTTTCGTTTACTCTGCCACAGAGACCACACTTCCTGGACGGAAAAATGCGGATATATAGAGGAGGTGATTAACCATTCGGTGAACCCCACGACCAAGTTCGGCCCAATCGAATTAATGACCAACACGAAACCAAAAAAATTAGCAATTGACATTGACACTACGATGGCTGCCCAAAGAGAATTATCAGAGAAGGAAAAATGTCAATTGGCATTCAGAAGATTACAGCAGAAGGCTGAAAAAGGGAGGAACAAGGTGAAAAGATTCGTCAGGAAATGGTCCCCACAAATTGGAGAAAAGGTGCTCTTAAAAAGCCACAAAGCATCCAAGGCATCTGAAAAAAGATCTGGAAAGATGGAGCTATTATATACTGGACCACTGGTCATAACAAAACAGCTGGGTGACCACACGTATGAGCTACAGAATACAAATGGCAAGTTGGTAGGAAGATACCATAAAAATAAATTGAAGCCATACAAAGAAAGGACCAAATAGTCTTTGTCAACGAATGTGTAAGGCAGGAGTAGTAGAGATGAAAGAAGATAACAATTTTTAATGGGTTACTTATAGAAAATTATGTTCAGATTAGGAATTACAACAAGGAAGAAAATCAACATAGTCATTGGCTATATCGACCACAAAGAGCATTGTCAACAAAAACAGACGAAGACACTGATTGTCATTAAAGAAATGAATCATAGCGACGGAAGATAATATGTTTTTGACATAAGGATGTCAGGGACAAAAATAAAAATGAATCAATTATGATGAAAAAGATATAATATTTCGACACAAAGATGTCGAGGGTAAATTGAGAAGAAAAATAATACAATTACAGAATAATTGTAAGTATAGAAGTTTTCTCTTATAGAAATAAGAGACAAAGAAATGACAATTAGTGAAGTGAGGAAAACCATAATCAGAAAAACAATGCCCATGAATTAAGATGAATATAGCCAATGCTAAGCTCGAAGAAATGTTGAACCAAACAACAATGAATAATAACCCAATTAAGAAAATTAGTACCATAAGTAACATCAGAGTTTAAGAACTGACTCAACAACCTGCCTATACATAATAAGCTTATAAGACAAAGAAGGCAAAGAAATGAATAAAATATTGGCATAAACATGATCATAATCATTAGCTCAAAATTTGTATCCTGTTTTTCTCTCCTCATAACAATGAATACAAGTCAAAAACCACATAATAAACCATGATACACTTAAATTATATTTGTGTCAATGTCAAATGTACAATAACTGAGTATGTGTTGTATAAGAACTGAATATGTGTTGTACAATAACTGAATATGTATTGTATGATAACTGGATATATTGTGTAATAACTGAATATGTTGAGTAATAACTAAATGCGTTATGCAAAAACTGAATGTGTATTGCGTAATAACTGAATATGTATTGCATAATAACAGAACATATGTGGTATGATAGCAGGATATATTGTACAATAACTGAATATATATTGTATAATAATTGGACATGTTGTGTAATAACTAAATGTGTTGTACAATGACTGAATATATATTGTATAATAACTGGACATGTTGTGTAATAACTAAATGTGTTATACAATAACTGGATATGTATTGTATAATAACTGAATGTATTGTGTAGTAACCGAATATGTGAAATTTATAAAGACATGACAACTTGAAAAACAAAACAAGGGGCATATGAGACAGAATATTGACCAATGGAGGGTCGTTCATGTAAATATTTTTGTAAGAGTGTGTAAATTTCTAATTCTTTTAATTTGGGTGTATCAGGGACTTATTTTTCAATATCCAAGATAGCCAATGTTTTCTTGTCACTTCGTGTTCAACCAATGAGAACTGTTGCGCGGATGAATACATAAGAATGGCGGTGTTGTGTCATACCGACGCCAGGAACTAGATTCATTAGCGTCTGTATGCTCATGATGATCAGACGTGTGTTTGGTAGTGTGTGAACATGGAACTTTCACCAAACTTTTATCCTGTGTAAAGTCTTTGAATAATTAATATGGTGCTAAAAGTGTAAATTAACGAATAAATATGTTGTGATAAAGGAACGTTGACTTATGCATTCCATTCTGTAACCACAACCCTGTAGATAAGAGTTGCATCTGCTATCAAACTATTACATCATTCAGTAAAAACATTATTCCTGCTGCTATATTCCGGTATGCTATGTAAAGACTTATTAATAAAATCCGCACCACTATAAAAGCCATTATTTTTGTTTTTTCACATGAAATTTGAAGATTATATTCTCTTGTAATATTATTTAATTCATGTATGGCTCTTTGTAAGTTATCTTCCGTCTCTGCAATTAAAATCTGGTCATCAGCAAACAGTAATGTGCCAACATTTCTCCCCTTTATTTTAAAATGTGTTCTGAGCATAGTTTGCCATCGTACAACTGTGTCATTAATATATATATTAAATAGGATAGGTGACAATGGATACCCCTGTCTTAGTCCTAAATTAATCTGTACTAGGTTATCTTTTTCTATGAATTTCTCCAATTTAAATTTTGTATTTATATACATACTTTGTACTGTTCTTACTAAATGTTGAGGAAATCCATTTTTAATCATTATTTCCCATAGCAGATTTCTTTTTACTTTATCAAAAGCTTTTACACAGTCTATAAAAGCTATTAGAGTTGGTAGATTATATTCTCGTCGTTTCTCCATAATCTGTGTTATTGTGAAGATACAATCATTGCAGGAACGCCCTTTTCTAAATCCATTTTGTGAATCATGCAATTTAGTTTCTGAGATTGGAGCAATTCTTTGTGTTATGATTTTTGCATAGATCTTGTAACCTGAGTTCAAAAGATTGATTCCTCTATAATTATCACATTCAGTTCGGTCTCCCTTTTTAAAAATTGGACATATCAATGCAATACTCCATTCCTCTGGTAAATGCCCATTTTTCCAACATATATTGATGAAATTCAAAAGTCTAGTCTGGAATTTAACCGAGGCATATTTAAATAGTTCCATATTCAAACCACCAGTTCCTGGACTTTTTTTGTTTTTGAAATTTTTTAAAGCTTCTTTTAGTTCATCATACTTATTAAATCTACATATTCATTAACATATTTTGTTACTAATTTATCTTCATCTGAATCAGTCCATAATTTCTTATAATATTTGTTCCATTCTTCAGTCTTAATTGGGTTATGTTGCAGTTTATCTTTTTAATTCTGATTTAACTGTTTTAGGACTTTATATACTTTTTCTTGTCGTCCATGAAGGTCATGCTGTAAGTTGCTCACATATTTATCCCAACTTTGTTGCTTTATTTCCCTTATTTTACGTTTGGCTATAGCATTTAACCTCTTATATTCTGTTCGGTTCTCTGGTGTTTGATTATTTAGGAACTGTGGATATGCTCTTTTTTTCCATTTATTATGTTCGCAATTTCTTCATTCCAAACTTTAAGTCCTCTATTTTGATACCTTTTAGTCCTCTTGCCCAATACTTCTAATGCAGCCTTTATAGTTATACATTTAATTTCTTCTCATTCTAAACTTATATTATTATTTATTGGGTTTTCATCAACATATTGATCAAGACGCTTCTGATATAGTTATAATACACTTTCTTCTTGAAGAAGGTGAACTTTAAAAGTTTGTTTTGGTTCATTTATGTGTCTTTTAATTTTTTTCCACCTAGACGGTATTGAAATTCTTGAAATTAATAGGAAGTGGTCTGTACCTACATCATATCCTCTAAATACTCGTGTATCTTCCACTAATTTTGATACTTTTTCATTTACGATGACATAATCTATGATTGTGCATCTACCTCTAGCACTCCAGGTATATTTATGTAAGTCTTTGTGGCGGAAGAATGTATTTGTAATTTTCAATGTGTTATGTGATACAAAGTTTCTTAAGATATTTCCATTGGCATTGATTGTAGGTTCTCCATTTGTTCCTATTATGTTTGAAATTGGAATATTCCCTATTCTAGCATTTAAATCTCCTGCTATGATTGTATAATCATTTTTATTTGATTTGTCCAATGTAGTTTGTAGCTGATCATAGAATTTATTTGTATCTTCTAATTTCCCTTCCTCTGGAGCATAGCATCCTATTATTGTCATTGGTCCTCTGGGTGTTTTATATCTCAGTTTCATTATGCGTTCATTAATAAATTCGTAACTCTGTATTTCTGTTTTCCATTTTTTCTTTAATAGTATTGCAATTCCTGCCGATGCTCTCTTGTTTTGTGAGACACCACTGTATAACATTATATAATCTTCCAACTCTACAGATCCCTTTAATTTCTTTTTCGTTTCTGGGATGATTGCTATATCAACATCTGCTTGTTTAAGTTCTTTCTGTAATTTGTCTTCTTTGTGGCATATACCTCTTACATTCCAAACAGCTAGTTTCAGTTCCTCCAATATTCCAAATCTTTTGTCCTTTTTCTGACCTGGGGTCGTCATAATATTTATCCGGTCGTTTCTATTTCTGTATTATATTTTAGATTGATTAATTTTCTGCTGTTGAGTCAGTGTACCCCAAGACCAAGGACCAGGCCACAATCCAAGCGCAAATGTCTCATGGATGTGCAATTCGATAATATTGGACATTTTATTTCAAGGAACCCTACAGGAAAGCAGCTTTGATGTGCCTATTGCCCGAAAGGGAAGCCTACTACCATTTATATTAAGTGCAAAAGGTGGACTCTGTGTTTTGAGCTTTATCACAAGTTGTGAACAAAAACTGAAAAATAAAAGTGCAGTGTTTCAATGGAGATTAAGATAGCCCCTTTGTCCTATGTAAAGGACGGTCTGTATTTTTTTTCTGAAGTATGTCATTTTTGAAAATATTAGTTATTAATGTTTATGAGGTGTATGTAAGTTGGTCCATAATAAATATTTGAAAAAAAAAGTTAGTTTGTATTTTGGGGCTAAATGGGTTAAGAGGTGGAATGAGGACTGAAAAATTCAATGCCATAGCCGGGATTTGAACCATGGATCTTCTGCTGGGATGTTTTAACATTCAAAGTTAATAATAACCTTTGGCATGAACATGTATGCATTTTTGTAATTTGAGATTATTGTCATTTATAAAACTAATTTTGAAGCCTACAGGAAACTATGTATTCAGTATGTTTATAGCTTAACATTCTTGATGAATAAAGTTTACTACAATTAATTGTACAATTTTGTTTTTTATTTTACTTTAAACCTAACTAGTGTACCATATTAAACTCTGTAAAACTTTAAGAGGTAGAACTGGAACTTAAAAATTCAATGCCACAACTGGGATCTGAACCACAGACCTTCCGCTTGCCGGGCGGACGCTCTAACCACTGAGCTAAGCCAGTTCATATTTCTCCTGGTAAACCACACACGGCTTGTGTGTTTAAAAACACCAACAGTAAGTTTGTTGGCATAAATAAATAATAATTATCTGTAAAACTGCCTAATTACACCTTTTAAACCAGACTATCAACAGAATGTTTATAGATCACACAAAATGCATGTATGCTATGATTATAAAGGTGCTGTATGCCACAAGAATGTACAAACATGGAAAAAAATAGTATTGTTGCATGGGGTTTCAATAATATCTAACATAAACGATATAGCGTGTACTGTTTCACATGTTTATGCAGTTTGCATGCATTCTTGACAGCTTGGATAGTTATTGATATGCCCTATATCAAAGTACTATGTACAGAATTGATTTAAAGAATTAAATAAATAAAATAATAAAAAGATTGAGAATGTTTTTTGCTTCTCCTGAAAAATTTGTTTTTGTGCATAGTGGTTCTACAAGGTGCAATGATGATAATTATGCATAATGCAGTTTATAAAGGAAATAGTTAATTTATGGCTGATGGCTCAACACAAAATCCAGTCAGAGGCTTGCCATGCCTTGCAGTGTAGTGTAGTTAAATACATTGTCAATCATGTTGTAAAGCGGTGATGCATCTGTCATAGTGAGCAATATTATCAACAATCAGCGCATACTCGCTGGGCAAGTCCTAAACACAAACATTTCTTAGAGCTCCAAAATGTTTAGTTCCTGTATCTGTTTTTTGAACAACTGCATTCACTGCATCTCTATCTTTTTGTGTCTCAGTCCTCTTCTGTAGGTTGAACTGAATCTTTACCTGGAAAAAGACTAAATACCTTTGAGAGGTAGAACTGGAACTTAAAGATTCAATGCCACAACTGGGATTTGAACCACAGACCTTCCGCTTACCAGGCAGCTGCTCTACCACTGCTCTACCAGAATGGCATTAAATTCTCAAACCAGTTCGTATTTCTCCTGGTAAACCACATCTTATACAAGTAATTATGTGGTGGATTATGTGTTAGAGGTTTTAAAAATCCACTAGGCCTAGTGTTAACATCAGAATTATTCACATGTTTATTATTGGTGCACTTATAACTGCAATATTCATGTTATAAAAATTGCTATAGGCCATTTCTTGGTTTTTCTACAAACACTGCGTGAGCTGACACATGACCAACAGTATTGACCACTGATTTGGTTGTATTATGTAACTTATCTTTGGCATTTTCTTTCATCAGCAGCTTTATCATGATACATTGTAGACAGGACCAGAACTGCCTTCTTTCCCTTGGTGATGTAAGATAATAGAGTTGAGGTTATTCAAGATGTTCTTGGGCTTCGAGCCAGGTGTAGTGATGAAGAGCCATTGACGTTTTGGGAGTGTGCATCTCTCCCATCATCAGGATGATGAATGATCCTGATGATGGGAGAGATGCACACTCCCGAAATGTTGATGGCTCTTCATCACTACACCTGGCTTAAAGCCCAAGAACATCTTGAATATGTTCGTCGCCAGGAAAGCTTCAAATCACACTTTAGAGTTGAGGTTTTCTGAAACCCAAAAAATGTTGCTTCTACTTGAATATTAAAAATAGAAGCACTAATAACAGTGAAGTATTCTTCATGTATTGTTCCTACTTCCCGGTTCTATGTAAACTCTGGGGGAATTTCAGACTTTTCTTCCTCATGGTTCCAGCCAGAGTTACATTAATCTGAATTAAGCAATCAACTAAATCTAAGGAGTTGAACCCATTAGCTGCAGTTTTGTGTTCAGGTCCTGAGATCACAGAAATAAGACGTTTCATAATATCTGCTAGTTTGTTGCTAATTTCAAATTGCCCTGCAGTCTGTTTTCCAGCATAGGTTTCCAGGTTGGCAACATAATAATCCCAGCATCCACCAAAGCAAATATTTTAAGTCCGTACTTATTTGATTTGTTAGGTATGTATTGCCTGAAGAAACGATTGCTCCTAAATATTTCTAGCTTTTCATCAGTAGTATATTACTCTCCAACTGAATAAGTGCTTTCACCATTTTCTACAAAGCAAGTAAATATTTCATATATGCATATTGTTAATGTTCTTTCTTTTCTCTGGGGTATCTTGTTGTCGAACCTTAAACAGTATTAGAGGAACCTAAATTGTCTTTCTGTCATTATCAGCTGACATAACTGAATTCTCATTTTATTAGAGGTCCATACATCCTGTTTGGGTGGTTCTTTCTCCTAAAGATACAATATTCCTACAGAGTTTCTTGAAAGACAAGGACTGATTTAACTGAAGAGTGACCAGTGTATCTTTAGAAGTGAAGATGAGAACATTTTTGTATCCTTTGATGCAGGCCCCGAGTTCAGGTAGCTAGTGCTCTGGGCAGGTAATTAAAACTGCCACTCTCTCCTGCTTTATCGATGTTGCCCAAATTTTACAAATTCAACCTTATTTATTATCATTTTTAAACTAGTACATTAGGCGAGTAAGTACTAAGCTTTTTTAAAGACACAGGCTGTTTGTCTTTTTTCTTATTTGGTATATGGTTGTTGCAGTTTGATACAACATATACAACGTCTTACCAAACAAAGAAATAGAACCAGGCGACAATGGCAGCAGCACCGACATCCGACACTACAGAATCAACTCAAAACCCTAAACCAACAACTTCGTGAGCGGACATCCACTGTTATATCCAACCAGTGGAACAACACGTTACAGTCACTAAACCCGGGCACCAACACAGTGAGGCAAACAGCGAAATGTCTCACCCAGGACAAGATCTCCATCCCCGCTCTTCACGTGGGTCAACATATCGCTACCACGGATGAAGAGAAAGCAGAAGCACTAGCAGATGCACTAGAAAATGCGCTTAAACCTAACATAACGGCATCATGGCCAGTATTCGTAAACGAAACTGAGACCATAGTTCAAAACATACATGAAAGGCAAACACACGACCGAATTAGAAAAACACATGCTTGCGAAATCAAATGGATAATCAGACATCTACCGAAAAGAAAAATACTAGGGCCAGACCAAATCCCGAACATTGCGCTGCAACACTTATCGGCTAGCGCACTAGAAATTCTAACGAAACTATTCAACCTCTGCCTTTTGTACGGCTGCTTCCCTAACAGGTGGAAAACAGCAAATGTGCTACACTTCCCGAAGAAAGGCAAAAATAACGCGGACCCACAAAATTACAGGCCTATTAGCCTGCTCAACACGATGAGCAAACTTCTTGAAAAAGTAGTACTTGAGCGCGTTAATGCATTTATTGGAAAACATGATATTTTAATTCCCGAACAGTTTGGTTTCCGGGCCAATCATTCAAGCACACTACAACTCCTGCGCGCCACCGAGTACATTACGGAAGGCTTCAATTTCAAAAAGTCAACGGGAGCTCTTCTACTGGACATAGAACGTGCTTTCGACCACGTGTGGCATGCAGGACTATTACAAAAAATGATAATTCCCGGACTCAATGATTAAGCTAACAGCGAACTATTTGTGCGAGCGCTCTTTCTCCTCGCTAGCGAACGATGCAAAGTCCACACCCGCTCACTACTGGCGGGTGTCCCTCAGGGTAGTATACTCGGGCCGCTTTTATTCAACCTCTACATACCATGACATACCAAAAACCGCAAACACAACATATCTCCTGTATGCCGACGATACGACGATTATGACTAAATCCGGTAAACCTGCATTCGTACGCAGAAATCTCCAGACATCACTGGACCAATTGGAACCCTGGTTCGCCCAATGGCGAATCAAAGTCAATGCCGCTAAGAGTAAAGCCATAATCTTTACCAAACACAAAAAACACTACCACCCGAGACATAGACTGCAACCACTAAAACTTTTTAACAACGACATCACCTGGACCAATAAAGTAGCGTACTTAGGCCTAGTGATGGATCCGGGTCTCAACTGGCGCCCTGACATAGAGGAAGTGCGCAGAAAAGCCTATGCTCAATTTAGGAAGCTATATCCATTAATCAACTACAGTAACGCCCTACAGCTCGACATGAACCTAACACTTTATAAAATCCTTACACGGCCCATACTGACGTACGCGGCGCCGGTCTGGGGCTACGCGGCAAAATCGCATATTAAAAGAATACAACAACTACAAAATAAAATACTACGTATAATAGCCAAAGTCCCATACTTAGCACCATCCAAACAACTGCACGAAGACTTACACATGCATACGATAGAACAATTTACTAGCTTTCGATTTATACAATAAAATCCCATCACACCACAATACACTTATCACTGCACTTGGACAATACGAAACGACCATCGACAAACGCAAGAGACCACTATCTCTATTTAACAGAAACTTGACCAATCCAGACATAGACGATGCCATGAACCATTTCCTTGACAATCTCATACAGTAACCTAATCCACTGACTTTGCTTCTAAGTTACAGACATCCCACTTGACGTCCATCTTCTACAGAGCCCTCCAAGACCTTGCGCTACCTAGCCAAGGCGGACTCAGGGGAGAGAGCCCCCTCGAGTGTCACACGGCGTGACGCGGACACACGGCACATGATGAGTGTGGACACCAAGACGACCTTGGGACACCTGGACTTGAAAGGCAACGTTCAAGCACAGACACAGCTCCCATTGAGGATGCCAAGCACTGACACGGCTCCCACTAGGGACTCCAAACATAGAATAAGTAAAACTACTATGCATTTCATTATCACTGTCACCTCCAACTCCCCAGGCTGTAGCCAGGACTTGATCATGACTGCAGCCCGGGACTTCATCGTTGACGCGCTCGCATGCACTGCATGCCAGCATGAACCTGTATGTTACTGACCGGGGTGCAAATGCGGGACCCGACTATCATACGCACAATCATTCATTAAAATCTATCGTGCAAGGCAGGGCACAACGTCTGCAATTACTAGCTGTTACTGCCCCTGGCAGGCAGCTCTCATCTATCACCATTAAAGCCCGCCTCGGTAGCGTGTTGGTTAGCGTGTCTGCCTCACGTTCAAGAGGTCGCGAGTTCAGATCTCGCTTAGGGTAAGTTATCCGGGTAAGGTTTTTTTCCCGAGGTTTTCCCTACCCGGAGAAGACGAATGTCCATGGGCCTCGGGCTCATTTGAGCATCATTTCACCCATTTCATTTCATTCATTCGTCCAATATGACACAATGTTGGAGGACGTTAATTAAAAAAAATCACCATTAAACGCGCAGAAGCCTTAATGCGGCTCTGCAAAGAAATGTCTTCCGGTGGGTTTTTTTAGTGAGTAGGCTGGCCGAGTTCGAAACCAGGGTAGGAGTCTTACACTCGCATGCGTGCATGCGGTTAGGGCGTAAGTAGAGTTTTTCCCCACCACAAAAAAAAAAAAAAAAAAAAAAAAAAAGTCTGATACAGCTGTAACTACAAACAATAAAAACATAATAAAAAAGAAATTGCCATTTTTTCCAAACAAATGTGCCTTGTTCTATGAAAAAATTTTCACAATGAGACATATAAGTTATTTATTTTTATTTATTTTAAGCATTTATTCACCCTTTAAAATATAACAAGTTTTGTGGGTACAAATTGAAAGAACTAATAGATAATATAAACTATGAAACTAAAATATAAAATAAGTATACAAACTATTTTTAAAAATAGATAGACAAAATTTTAAAATCTTATAACTGCAAAACTGCAAGTAACAGGAATGTTGATGCAGCTATACTTTATATGAAAAACATTTGTCTTTCTGTGATTTTTTTTAGCAAACTCAAAATACTTGTTATGAAGTTGCGATTGAAAGTGAATATTCACTATGATGAGAAAAGTTGTCCCATGAAACAGACATTCCTAAAACTGCAGTGAATGCTATGTTTAAATGTGATAATATTTACCAGTGGCGGCTCGTGGACGCTGAATACAGGGGTGCTGCATACAAAAATTATAAGAACTGTTAACACTGCAACTTAACTTATTTGTTGATTATTCTATGCACCTCCTCTTGTAGGTCGTGAACTTCTGAATCACGTTGTTATTGAAGCCCAGAATGTTGTTAACGATAGACTTCTCAATAGGCAGCATATTAACACTGGTGCTGCTTTTATTGAAGAGATGTTTCAAGTTTGAGCGATGTGGCTCTTATTTCCCTCAGGGCGTGGTAACGGATGGAATGAATAATCACATGATGTTTCTTCACCACAATGTACTATTTTATTAACACTTTTTCTCTATTTTACATTTAAATTAATCCTCTTAGCACCATTTTAGATTATTTAAGTCTTTCCACTTTTTCAAAAAGTGGAACAAAAGCTTGATGAAAGTCTGGTAAACTTTCTACAATGTTCACACGCTACCAAAATACGTCTTATCACCTTGAATATTTAGGTGCTAGTGAAAAAAGTCCAGTGTCACCTCACATGATACTACCTTTCTCGTATACATCCGCGTATGCGTCCATCAAATAGTTCCCGTATTGTTAGGGAAACGATCTTTAGCTATTCTCCCTTTGCTATTAATATTGAACACATATAATTCTTTTATTTATACACGTGTATTAAAATTAAATATGGAAATATTTATGACGTCTTTAAACAAACTTAATTGTTTGTAACAATGAACATTAGTAACACGTTTTCGTCATTTAACCAACTCATACCAACATCAAAAAACAAATTACACTCTTAACAAATATTCACATAAAGGATTTTCTTTTGGGGTCTTCTAATATTCTGTCTCACATGCCCCTTGTTTTGCTTTTCAAGTTGTCACCTATATTTACAATCTTGAAACACAATACAACACTTCTCCCTATTCCTCTGATACAATCACTTTGTACAATACTTTTTTTTTTTTTAGTCTTCTTTGCTGTATGTTTTTGTCTTTTGTTTTGGTATGACACAGCATGTCTTTATAAATTTCACATATTCAGTTACTGCACAATACATATTCAGTTATTATACGACACATATTCAGTTATTATACAACACATATTCAGTTATTATACAACACTTAGAATATTCCTAAGATTTTACATTTGACATTGACACAAACATTATTTTTTAAGTGTATCATGGTTTATTGTGTGCCTTTTGGCTTATATTCCTTGTTATGAGGAGAGAAAAACAGGATACAAATCTTGAGCTAATGATTATGATCATATTTATGGCAATATTTTATTCAGTTCTTTGCCTTCTTTGTCTTTTAAGCTTATTATGTATAGGCAGGTCATTGAGTCAATTCTTAAACTCTGACGTTACTAATAGTACCACTATGTAATTGGGTCCTTATTCACTATTGTTTAGTTCGACATTTCTTCAAGCTTAGCATTGGCTATATCCATCTTAATTCATGGGCATTGCTTTTCTGACTATGGTTTTTCTTACTTCACTAATTGTCACCTCTTTATCTCTTATCTCTATAAGAGAAAACTTCTATACTTACGATTATTCTGCAATTGTATTATTTTTCTTCTCAATTCACCCTCGACACCTTTGTGTCAAAAATATTTTGTCTTTGTCATCACAATTGATTCCTTTTTATTTTTGTCCCTGACATCCTTATGTCAAAAACACATTGTTTTCCATTGGTATAATTCACTTCTTTAATGACAATCAGTGTCCTCATCTGTCTTTGTTGACAATGCTGTTGATGGTCAATATAGCCAATGACTATGTTGATTTTCTTTCGTGTTGTATTTTCCAATCTGAACATAACCTTCTATAAGTAACCCATTAAAAATTATTATTTTCCATCATCTCTACTGTTCCTGCCTTACATGTTTGTTGGCAAAGACTATTTGGTCCTTTCTTTGTATGGTTTTAATTTATTTTTATGGTATCTTCCTACCAACTTGACATTTGTATTCTGTAGCTCATATGTATGGTCACCCAGCTGTTTTGTTATGACCAGTGGTCCAGTGTACAGTAGTTCCATTTTATCCTTGTGCAGCCATCATGGTGTCGATGTCAGTTGGTTAGGGTTTGTGTTGGTAAACTCGATTGGGATGAACTTAGTTGTCGTAATTTCCCTGAGTGTTGGTGGTGGTTATTGTTTCTCTATTCTGTGCAGCATCTGCCCTATTTGGTACATTTTCTTCCTGTTCCTGTTGTCTTATGTTACCGGAGTTCCATTGGTTTCTGCCCCTTTGGTGTGAGCCCCTGTTGTATGGCAGTCTTCGGTTGTTCAGGTATTCTCTACAGAATCGTATGTGGTTCACTTGATGGGTATGGTCTCCTGGTCTTCCCCGATCATATCTATGCGTTCGGTATCTCGAGTCACCCCTTGGTATTGTGTCATGGTACGGCTGTCTCGTGTTCTCCATTCTTTCGCCAGGATTGTGTGGTTGTGGGAAATGGTGTGCCCTTCTCCCCCTATCATGAGTGCTCCTTCTCTCTCATTCTGGTTGTTTGTAGCCATGCTCCTATTTAAGGTAGGTGAGTTTGGATGACCGATTCTATGTCTATGTTCATTAGGCTGACCATTTTGTGTTTCGAAGGCTGTTAGTAATTCTATCATGTCTGCAAAATCTACTGGTCTCGCAACAATTAACCCTGTTCTCACTGTGTCTGGGAAATGTCTTGTTATGCTGGTAATTAACTCTGCTTCCGACCGGTTAGAGTCTAATAGCTTCCCTTTGTTGGCTACTTTCATAAAATAATTGACTAGCGATAACCCTTTGGTTGGATCATATCTACCTGTCGCTAGCTCTACCCTAGTTTGGTTTTGCTTAGCTGGGCCCCAATACCTTGATAGGAAATGAGCTATACAATTCATGACCAGCTAGTGTTAACCTAAGCCATTCTAATGCTTTGTTTTTTAAGCTCTTCTTAACTATCATCCTAAGCTCATTTGGTATCCTTTTCACTTTAAAATACTCTTCTATTTCTTTAACAAAGAGTTTTGGATCGTCTCACTTCTCCTCGTCAAATGTAGGTGGTGTGATTTCATGTAGTATGGTGTTGGTGTAGCATGTGTTGTGTGTTGTGTCATTGTTTAATTGTGAACCTCTTTCTCTGTATGGTGAGTCAACATTTTGTAATCATTCAAATAACTCTCATCTTGTACATTACTTACATCTAAATCATTTTGCCTTTGTAGTGCATTCACAACATCATTTACATTAGCCAAACTTTCTTTCCCTTTTCTCATTTCTTCACAAATTGATTTTAAATAATTTTTTATTTCTAAGTGACTTTGTTCCATATCATTCATAGCATCTTGTTGCGACTGCACTACATGAGCCATAGTCTTAATTTTGGGAATGACAATTTGTTCTACAGTTTCATTAATAATTCCTTTCTTTACTACCTCAATTTCTTTCCTTAATTCCTCAGTTATTTCTACTTTTACATTTGTAATCTTACAGTCTACACTTGTATTACATTCTGTTATTTCATCTCTACATCTACCAATTTCTTCTTCTAATACAATCTTATTTTCTCTCATTTCCGATTCAATTTTTCCCATCCTATCTCTTATGATTTCTATCCTAGCTTCTAAGGCTTGCTTTGTCTCATTTAAGTTTTTATGTACTAATTTTAAATTAGTTTCCATTACTTTCATATTTTCTTTACACTCCTATCTTCCTAATTCTATTTTCTGTTCTAAGTTCTGTCTTCCTAATTCCATTTTCTGTTCTAAGTCCTTTCTCACTTCCTTCATTTTCTGACCTATCTCTTCCTTATTCTGTTCTAGTTTCTGGCCTATACTCTGACCTAAACTTTGTTCTATGTCCTGTCTCACTCCCTCCATTTTCAGACTCAATTCTACGTTATTTTGTTCCAATTTCTGACCTAAACTTTGTTCTATTCTTTCAAACATGATCATTAATAACCTTTGATCTTTTCGTATTGCTACCTGTCCCTCGCTTTCTGGTTCTGATAACTAGGCCTATCTGCTCCTTCCCCTACTCCTGTTACTAGATCTCTCTCTTTTTACGACATTTTAGTTTCTTTATTCAGTTCACTTTGGCTTAAAAGTCCTACTATTTTGCCGCTTCGCAGTAACATAAAAATAAAATGAAAATGAAAATAAAAATATGAAAAATAAAATGCAGGTATCAATCCCTAGTTTAGGAAATAGGAAGTATGCACAAAGCCCTTTCAGACTGAGGTGCAAGAAAAACATACTTTCAAAGCCAGTCACAGTCATATCTAATATGTTCTTAAGATACCAACCATTTTGCCAGTTTCCATTGCTACTGCAGGCAGAACTGTTTCCACACTGATGTAAAGACTATTAAGGAAGCATAACTTCTGCAACACAATTAAATGGACTTCCTTTGCTGTCAATTCACATGAAATTCATGTGCCTAGTAATAAAGTTATAGATGAGTTTGCTTTCTTTCAATAATACTTAATTTTTTATTATGAACATGTTCATATTTTTCTTTTTATTTGGTTTAGTTCTTTTTACAACCTGTGTTTCACCCTGTGGGTATATAACAGGATATTTAATCTCATGCACATGCTTATGAAAGTAGTTTTAATCTAATGTCTTAAACATTTTATGTATAAACTGGATTGTGATGGTGATGAAAGCACTTTTCATAACACTAAGTTGGAGTTCTTTAAATGCATTAGTTTGCTGCTTGCTTGCAGCTTACAGTGAAGTAAGAGATGTATGGCTGTTTGGTGGTCATCTAAGCATTGGCACTTCGATGAGGTTGTTTTTGCAAATGTATACTGTTGGAATTTTCCATGGTTTGTAAGGAGTTGTGTGAGTATGAATATCAGGTTTAGGACTGTTCATACTTTGAAATGGTTTATAATATTTTAATTTGAAAGCATGCAACACTTATGAAAAATGTATAAAAATTCATTCATATATTTATGCAGACACACCACACAAAAGTGGAGATTTCAACAAGTCTTGTTTGAAATAATAATTCTTGGTGTCTGCGTGTGTGTATATATATCTATAATCACTGTATTTTGGCTGATCTCATTTGCAAATTTTTAATATTATGGAGCTTAATCACTTTGCCCTCCTCCGTCTCACCTCACACAAATAAGTTTTCTATTGTGTCTCTCCCTACAGAAACATTCTGATCTAGGATTTAAATTTATTCTTGTCTATTAAGGTATTGTCCAACATCTCTGCATATTCCCTCACAATACCAGCAAGGTGTTACACTGTAGACTTAGGGAGCAAACAAAACAGCTGAATATATCTGAACCAAGTTCAAGTATTTTGTGAAGTACTATCCTTGTGTTATTTATACTAGAAACCATAAGAAAGTAGTTGCTGAAAGCATGATAATAGCATATGTTGAGGCTCCTTATGCCACAATAATAGTTCATAACCTGGCAAAAATTTGTAATTTTGTGATTGAGTTTTTGTATTCTTCAGGTAAATTGCTAACTTAAAAATTGCTCTTGAGGAGTAATTAGTTTACTTGACAAATGTGGTTCCTGTTAGTGTTTTCATAATGTGACTAAAAGCACCTAAGTCTTATTTTACAGAAATAACTGGTTTGTATCATTCATGTTTTGAAATATCTCTTCTACCTACAAGTGACCATTCCAGGATAAGTGTTTAAAATGTAAAATAAAATAAATCAAACATAAACTAAAAACTGATTCAGATATTCTCTTCAGAATAAATAGTTCTTAGTCTTTCCTAGTCTTATTCTCTGCATTTAAATAGTTTAGAAAAAACTCACTTTCTGCCTATCTTCATGGTGTTGTATTACTCTTCTGCGTGGACTATTGGGATTGGATGAGGCCTGAAGAGCAGTCTCTTCTATGTTAGATGCTGCATATCCAGAGTCATTATTACCATTAGGGTCAGGCACAGTTGGCAGGGCAGAAGCTAATGTTGTGACCACCCTACAGCATTGAAATGAGAGAAAGTGTTAACAAAACTGTGAATTTAAATTTCATAATACATAGACCACTTAGAAGATATACTCCAAGTATATTAAAACTTTGTAATTGCGATGTTTTAAGTAGTAGATGCCTTTTAAGCACAAATACCTCAGTTAATTGAAATCTCGCGTCTGTTGAAGATAATAATTAAAAATGATATGCGATGAACAATGAGAGTTACTTCTATATGATTTGGAAATTACATGTACCCACTTTGGTTTATTTCCTTTCATGCCTGCTACAGGCAGTTTCAGATTTTGTTGTTATGTGGGTGTCTCAATCAGTATCTGAGTATTCTGCATGTAATTTGATGAAGACTATACCTGTGTTACTATATCTCCACTTACTGCAGGCTCTATGGATACATATTTCTGTTTTCCAGTACTTGTTAGCCCACAATGTCAATACTGCCATCTTGCCAACAATAGAATTATGTGAATTACTCTGTTAATTTTGATAGAAGTACAACCTTTTGGTAGTTATGTAAGTCCCCTAAAGAAGGAGCACTGTATTAGCTTTTACTAATGCAGAATAATTTTGCAAAGAGCATGTAATGAGCTATTTGGAAGTGATGTATCAAGCTTTTTAGAAGGTCAAATAGATAATACGAGGGGTATTCGGAAATGATTTACAATTGTATTGTTTTAAAAATACGTTCTATATACTGGTGCATCATCTTGAAAGACAATGAACTGATGGTAGTACACTATGCAGACACTAGAAAGAAGTTGTGAAGAGAGTATATAGCAAAAGAACAGTGCTTGTTTGTTGTTAAAGGGGAACACTCCATGCACCACTACATGGAAATTCATAACTTGCTTACTGCTGCATGTGCACTAATGTGTTTTCATAAATTGTTCTTGTTGGTAGTGAAGTTCAAGGGCAGTGCAGTTTATGGTGGTGTTTTTGTGATTTTGTGTATTACGAGTCAGTTTAGTGCTATACAAACAACGTAATATTGTGAAAAATAAACTTCCTCAATGTAGTGCATATGGCTGCAATGGAGAAGTGAATGTATTTTCACTTGTTTCCAGACAGAGACAAATCTCCCAAAAGATATACATAATGGATAGAATTTTGCAAAAGAAAATATCTTTTTGCCTGGTTCCAGTACTTATTTATATTTCTTCCATTTTAAGGATGCAATTATGAATAGACACACTATGGAAAAGCAGCATATGGTGGATGAAAATTTCAAAGGGCCATTATTAAAACTTGGAACTATTTCTGCTATAAGCAAAAATGAAAATACTTCAAATTCTAGTAACACAATTGATCCTTCACCATCTTCATCTAAGAGCAAATGGCAAAATACAGAATGATATGAGGCTAGAAATCATAAAAGCATTGCTTATGAGTTATGTGATAGTGTTACTGCAATAAGATTGATAATGAAGGGGGTGATGATAAAAGTAGTGAAAGAGAATGCAAAATACAAGGTAATGAAAAAGAAAAAGAATTCAGAAATAAAATGAGTGAGTTCATAAGAAATATACACCTGATATAATGTTGGAACATGAAAGCCTTTACAAAATAAGCAATGTTGAGGATGATCAGGATAAGCTGAATGAAAATTAACAATTTCTACAAACCTGATAATTCAGATTTTGATAACGAGGAAGAAAAAGGAGGAGGAGAAGGAGAGTGTTTCATCATACATGAAAATGAAGCTACAGTGGAATACTTTATTGTTGCTTAGACATCTCTACTTTTACTTTTCAAAACAGTTTCCCATTACATTAAAGGGACAATGCTATGTGTTACAATTGTATATTATTGAGGTAATGCATTCACTTGGAACTCACAAAATCTATCAGCAGAGAAACTGGAAGGAAATGCTTTCATAGCAAGTTCTTTTTTTTTATTAGCTGGTAGGTATACTGTTTCAGGAATTTAAGTCCTTCTGCAAATCACTGGATTTGGCAATGTTTTCAGGGCCTACATTTGATAAAACCGTTCAAACCATGGCAGCACCAGTTACTAGAGAATTTTGGGTTTAAGAAACAAAAAAGAACTTGAATTCATTAAAAGGTTAATGGTATACCTATATGGTTAGCAAGAGATGGACAGTATGACTCCCCAGAATTTTCACCCAAATATTTGGTCCGTTCTATAATGGATTTAAACTCCCACAAAATTATTGATTTTGAACATGTTCAAAGAGGTATGGTGAAAGGTGATTTGGTTAAGGCTGTCTTCTTTCTTGAAGTTTGAAAACAGTGTTGTAATAATCAATTTAAACCAAAAAGGTGAGTCAATCAATAACACTACACAACACTTACTTATAATTTACTGGAATTTGTTTCGGAGGCTGACTATGCACATCACACCAGGGAGAACCAGTTGATATCCGGTTGATAACAGTGGAAAGTCAGCCTCCGAAACATATCCCAGTAAACTATAAGTAAGTGTTGTGCATGTTATTAATCAACTCAACTTTTTGGTTTAAATTAGTAAAGGCTGCTTAAGAAAACATTTGTGAAACAGAAAATGTGTAGAGTTGAAGTTTTTCTCACTGACAGACAAAAGTGTAAGATGCCTGTTAAAAACTCAATATCCATAACATGAAAATCCATCATATAAATAACCATTTATGGTGGACTGCACAAAACTGTAGTGAGAACAGTGCCATATTAGTTGAAAACTTAACATAAATTCTTCCTCGTATAAAAATGAACATAAATGACTAGAAAACGGTGAATGGAAACTTGGTGAATATGATGAATTGTTGGAAGAAATACATTATGGATTAAAGGAAAAATAAGCCTATCATTCTCTGAAGAAAATTATTTTGGATAGCAACCTCTTAAAAGATTTAACTCATGTTCGACATTATATACACACTGGAGGTTTGGAAAGTTACCACAGTCTTCATCTCAGATAAGCTCCAAAGAGAATCATGTTTCACATAATTTTGGAGTTAACTTACACCAATTGTAATGCATGGAATCAGCGCAGTCTTTGGTGTTCATACTGTATCAGACTTACTATCAGAATGGTTTTAATCAAAATCGTACTTGTTTGGTTCAAACTGATAAAGGCGGATACAACATTCACTCATTTCAAAGCAGATTTTGTATGGCTGTTTATCACTTGGTATTAACATTTGAACCTTGTTTGTCATTTAAAACATCACCTCTTGTCTGAATTCAGTGGAATAACTGACGTCACATGTCAAATCAACAACTGCAGGTGACATGAGAACCACTCATCTTGCAAGTGTGAAACTGCTTGCATTGCTTTCTATTCTTACAATAAATCAACTAATGTGGCGAATGAAATATTATTTTTTGTAATAATCAATTTGATGACAGTGTTGTTGGATTTGGATGACATTAAAATAGGAATTTTGAGTCGATTAATAACACTTGCTTTCGAAATTTCCCAGTACATGTTTTGGAGGCTAGCTTTCCTCAACTGCACTCTACAAGAGATACCAGCCCTGGGAGCCAGCCTCTACAGTTCAGTCGATGTCCGGTTGATAATGGAGGAAAGATAGCCTCCAAAACATGTAGTTACGGGGAAATTTTAAAAGTGAGTGTTGTTTAGTGTTACTGACTCAAAATTCCTATTTTAATTCTTTTTGGTATTTCATTCCCCTTTAAGTAGAGATAGCCATGGACAAGATGAAAGGTGACTATCATGGACAAAGATGGACTGCATGGTTTTTGTGGAAAGAAAGCTGTGACAAAGATGTGTGCATATTGCATTCCATGGGACTTAACTAGATTGTTTGGAAAAACAGGTGAATCATACACCTAAGAAGAAAGTCTTTGTTTGACAACATGAAGGATGGGCTGCAAGGTAAGGAATTGCAGGCAGCTGTCCATGGGTATGTGCATAGTACCTCCAAGCATTGGTTTGTGACAAAATAATGAAGTTCCTAGGAAGGTGGCAGCAGTGTATTGACATTGGGGGGAGGAGGGTATATTGAGACATCCCATATACATTGAATCCTTTTTATTAATAAATAAGGCATAAAAAACCATCATTGTCAATAAATTTCCGAATGCCCCTTGTACAAACTGTGAAACATTAAAACGGTTTTTGATTTATTTTTATTTTGTATTTGTGAGGCTCTAAAGACATAATTATGTCCTTTTATGGCTTTAAATATGAGTATTTTGCTTACGCAGCTTCTTCCACAACAGTTGCAAGAATAAATTCTGTAGACTTATCATTGGGAATGATATGACAGTCATCTGAACCTGGAGAGTGTTCTCCATCTTTCTCCATGTCATCTTCTTCTTCCTGAAATAAAATAAATAATAATCAGCAGACCCCTATAAAGGAAAGTGAAAAATCACAGAATATAATAGAGTAGAAGAGAGAGGTGTCAGCTTTATTATTGTGTTACAAATGGATATGAATACTGAAGAAACTGGTTGAAAATTATGAGGAAAGCAAGCATATCATCCTTTTTGGTACAGGTAGTTTTATTTTGGCCTCTATAATTGTACTGAATGTTATTGAGGTGCATTAGGAGATCATTATCAACATTTTAGCACTACATTTTATGCAACATAAAATGAGTCATGCCAGTAAAATGAGACAAGGTCAAAGAAAACACATCAAAGGTGCATGTTTAGTTATTGAAAAAATTGTAAAATTGGATCTGAAACAATGTGCTATGTGTGGAAATGTTATGTGAACAATTTATATTAAGCATGCATAGGCATATTTTTTCACTTACATGTTTCATGTTTTCAATAAGTATATTGTTAGTTATATATTCTTATACTGATAAAGTGTGTTAATGTTTATTTCTGGTCATTAATATTAATCTTTCTCTCTTGGTAAATCCATTCATGGACTGTGATTTTTTTAACAAATGCAGTTTTCACAAAACCTACTTGTACTTACGTTATTGTATAAAAACTGAATTTTATATATGTTCCTTGGGTGACTATTAGATGTTTTCTTAATAGCCAGACAGTTTCAACAGTTCTTACACCTGACCAGACAAACTTAAAGGATAGCTGTAGGTGCGAGCGCAAGGCAATACATATTCACACGGATGTGAGTGAGTTATTTGGAGTAATTGGATAATTTTACTATGTAGAGTTATTTATGACTAAGAATAAATGTCTAAAAGATTATTCACTATAATTTTCATGTTAATATATAAATAAATGAATAAATAAATAATAAATAAATAAAAAATGAATGAATGAATAAATAAATAATAGATTAATAAATAATGTTTTAGAATACATCAACTTTGTTTTTAAAATGTTCTTTAATTCAAATTTTGACAATTAAAAGGTTATTGTTTATTTTGGAGCAGTAGCAAATAATTCAATGTAAAATTGTTTAATTATGCTCATGGCAATTGTTCATAAAATGAAACAATATGTTTTTATAAGCATATTACTAGATTTAAAGTTATGTTTAATGATTTTATTAATTTTCATACTGAGTAAACTAAGTATGTGTAGTAAAAGATCGCAAAAGACCTAGCTCACTATCTCACTCGCATCCACGTGGATGTACCTACTCGTGCAAATAATGTTGAGGAGAGTCTTACTCCAGATGATTTCAACAGATTTTTCATAGACTCGGTTAAAGAAATCACTACACAAATAAATTTAGGGGCCGGGAATTCTGTAAATGTAATCAGCAATGTTCCAGCTAATCCAGGTTTTACACTCAGGGAAGTTACGTGTGTAGAAGTTGTTAAAGTAGTAGAAAGACTAAAAAATTCAAGAACAAGAGACATTTATGACCTGTCCAACAATTTTATTAAGGAATTAATTAATTATATCGTAGTTCCTTTGACTTTTTGTATAAATGGATGTTTTAAAGAAGGAATTTTTCCAAAATATTTAAAATTCTCAAAGGTAATACCTATTTATAAAAAGGGAGATAAATTAAAAGAAAGTAGCTATAGACCAATATCAGTAATTCCAACAGTAGGTAAAATAATAGAATGTTTAATCAAAAATCAGCTCCAAAACTATTTTGAAGACAATAATTTATTTTTTAGTAATCAGTATGGGTATCATAAGGGAAAGTCAACTATACTTGCGGTCAGCACGTACGTAGAAATGATCTATCAAGCTTTTGAAGAAAGAAGTTCAGCCCATGGCACTTTATGTGATCTTAGCAAGGCTTTTGATTGCATCAAACATGATCTACTGCTGAGAAAGATGAAAAACTATGGAATAAAGGAACATAGACTGAACATTTTTAAATCCTATCTTGAGAATCGCTATCAGGTAGTATCAGTTAATGGGAAACAATCTAAGATAGCCAAAGTAGAAATAGGTGTGCCGCAAGGCTCAGTCCTGGGGCCTTTATTATTCTTGTTGATGATTAATGATGTATTGGAATGTTCCTCAGCTTATACTGTTGTATATGCAGATGACACTTCATTCTTAAACGTTCATAAAGAACTTAATATATTATCACAGTTAGCACATAACACAATGGAGCAAGCACAATGTTGGTTTAAAAATAACGGTTTTTATATGAACGAAGCAAAATCTCAAAACATACTCTTTACACTAAAGACTCCTAGAGTTCATAATGAGACCACAACTGAAGTCAAATTACTGGGTATAATCTTAGATAATCAATTGTCATGGAATGCGCATATAGATGTTGTATGCAGCAAATTATCCCAAGTAGTATTTTTAATAGCGAGTTTAAAAAAAGCTGTATCAAGGGATTTCCTAAGGGCAGCTTATTTTTCTTTCTTTCAGAGTATATTCAGGTATGGGTTGATTTTATGGGGCAGCAATTCACGTGTATTAGAAGTACTAAGGATTCAAAAAAAGGTAGTTAGAATTCTATGTGATGCTAAAGCAATGGATCATTGTAAAATACTCTTTGTAAAACAAAAGATTCCTACGATTATAAATTTATATATATGATGCACTAATATATGTAAAAGAAAATATGCTTAATCACAGTGTACGGAAAGAAATACATAATTACAATACAAGAAACATAAACAAATTGGATATGCCATGTCATAGACTAAGCAAGACGAGTAAATGTCATAAACTGATAGGTATAAAGCTTTTTAATGCACTGCCGAACAGAATATGTAACCTAAGTCTTCAAGCATTTAAGAATAGAGTTTATACATGGCTAGTAGAAAATCATGTATATGATATGCATGAATTTGAAGAGCTGGACAAGAATAATATATGATTTGAAATTTTTAGCCGTAAGTGACGAAGTCTATTGTAAATTGTGTATTTACTTAATGACTTAATAAATAAATTTGTGCTCGCACCTACAACAAGCCCTTAAGTTTGTCTGGTCAGGCATTAGAACTGTCGAAACCGTCCGGCTAGTAGGGAAACATCTTCCAATAGCCACCCAAGGAACATATATAAAATTCAGCTTTTATACAATAACGTAAGTACAGTTGCAATTTATTGAAGTTTAAGGGTGTCCGGCGGGGGTTGCCACGATACTAGTGTCTGGCAGTGGATGATGTGATTTCTAATAGTATCCCAAAGAAAATATAACAAAATTAAGCTTTATACTTTGACGATTTTAGGGTGCTATTTTATACACCTTTGCTAGATACCTGTTACCTGCCAAAGCTACGATGATCCGGAGCACATAGTAGCCCCATCGCTCCTACCAGTACTGTGGGCATTCGCTGAGAGAGTCAGCTTTTATAAAATAAGGAAGGTCTGGCATTCACGGACCCTTGGGCTATTAAAAAGAATAGCAATAAATACATGAACCCTAGATTAAATACCTGGCTTCCACTTCCCGTGTTGGTGGGTCGTTCCTCCTCCATACCGGAGGATGGTGCCGCTAGGGTAGGCCCGAGAGTCGTCTCCGCAAGACGCCGTGTCTGGGCGATGTTCTCGATGACAGATCCCGGCTTGATATCGGAAAGCTGGGGTTTCCTAGCCGCTCTTGCTTTTCTTGCGCGATTTCGTAGCGCCTGAATGAAAATGTAACACTTAACTTGTCACCATTCTCCCAAACGAAGCACGTTTAAACATTTGAAATCTAAAGTTTGATACCAGTAAACATTAGCTATGATAACTAAAACTGCAGATGTCAAACCGTGTTATAGTATTTGATACCCACTACAAAACACACATACATCTAAATAAATGCATCCAATAGGCATCTACTGAAACCTTCGGGAAAAGGTGGGACAGGAGAACTATGACAGGAATTCACGTCAAGACTTACTGTCCTGATGCTCCTACGAGTTGCATTATTCTCTATTCCAGATATAACCGCGAAATGGACTTATATTGTGTGTTTTGGAGACATCTTCAATTTTTTAAGTAAGTTTAGTAGATATATGTACATATATCTTATAGATTACTATATATATATATTAAATAGTATAAGATTCATTCTGAATGAAGAGGACTTCACGTGAAATTCAAGCTACACATTTTATTAGTCATGCACATATCTGACATGTGTTATTTTAATCAAAATTGTTAGGACCTTTTTAAGAAAATCAAACAGGAGGCATTCGGTATGTAAAGGATAGTTTGCGATAGGAGCCAGCGTATAGCATACATATTTTAAACATCTGACTATCGATTCAATTTCATACATCTTTCTTGAATTTACAACGAAATGTGTAATGAAACTATTTCCGCAAAGGTTTATCTCGATTAACATGAAGTATATAATAAAATAAAACGCCATAACAATAATATAATGTATAAATGTAAACCTAACCTAGATACAGATTATAACAAATTAGTAAAAACCGTTATCTTTTTCATTCCTACATTAAGTTGGTGCGTACCCTGGGACTCAACAAATCCATACCCTGTGTTTGCCGATTTATTTCCTTCTTGTAGCTTAAATCCGACACCTACTACTATTAACCTTTCTTCTTCATCATCTTACTAATTTTCCTCAGCAATTTGGAGCTTACTTTTCCCAAAGAGTTTCTTATATCTCGAATGCTTTTTATAGATTTACATTTATAAACTATTTTTGGTAAATTTGATATTTTTTATTTGTCCTCTCCCTCTCAGATACATATTTTATTAGAAAGGTTAGAGTGAAACTGAAAAATTGAATGCCATGACCGGGATTTGAACCACGGATCTACCGGTCTCACTCTACCCTTTCCAATCCTGTCCTACACACGGCTATTATGTGGAAAAACATTAATTACACATTCTATTAGTCATATAAAATATCTGAACATCCATATGCTTTAATAATGTTACTTGGAAAAGGATTGCAAATCGATCATGCCTTCATTTGCTCTTGTAGGTATGTGCAGGGGCAAACTTCTATCTTCCCTCGTCTCCAAAACTTGGCACATTGTAGAAGGCGTTTGCGGCCCACAGTGTCGCGTAGAGAAATATCCAGCTGGCAGATTCGTCAGGCAGGACAGTATCGTAAAACCACGTCTATAACATGAGTCCTCACTGTAGTCTGACAGTAGGGAGATGTTAATTTGCGCATCCGGGAGGTACCGGAACCCACTTTATGCCATTTCCAACAAAATCATGCTCATTACCACCTGATACAGGAAGACGACGAATTTGGGAGGCATTTTTACTTTCTCTACTGGTAAGTAGGGGAAGTATTGTATTCCACCCAAAAATTCGAAGTCGAGATTTCACCGGAAATACATGTTTTGAGGCCCCTGAATAAAAAAAGCATTTTTTGAAAAAGGTCCGTGTGTGTGTCTGTGTGTCTGTCAGTCTGTCAGTCTGTCAGCCTGTCAGTCTGTGGACAGCATAGCTCAAAAACGAAAAGTCGGTTAAAAACCAAAGTTGGTATTTAAGTTTAATGTCGTTCAAGGATGTGACACGAAGATTTTGAAGAAAATAGCCCCACCCTAAACTACCCTTTACATGGAAAATTTTTCGAAAATTTTGATTTTCTTGAAAATGGCTCTAACGATTTTGATTAAAATGTCATATGTTTGAGATATTTTTATGATAAATGAAATATATATCTTGAATTTTCTGGCTATAGCCCCTGTAGTCGTATTTACTCTGGATGACTTTTACATAACTGGTAAACCGTTAGAGATAGACCAAATTATACTATGCAAAAATGTAGATCTTGCTAAAATACACAATTTATGTCTCAATAAATTTTTTTGTAGGGTGAACCATTTCGGAGATATACCTTGTTATGTGTGTGAGTTTCGGAAAACTTGGAACTTTCATGAAATGGGTCATCGTTGTTCATTTTTTATATGTTACGTGTACAAAGAGAACGGAATCTCAAAGCTTTAAAAGATTTGACTATCGCACAAAGCCTACTGTATTCCAATATTCCCCTTGCACCTACAAGGAAATAAGCAATAAGATAATTTGTACAAATGTTTATTTTAACTAACACGAAGAAGATATGGGAATAAGAGTTTATAAGAATGGTTAGTACAAGAGTAGAGAAAGTCATGTGAGTGCAACACATCAGATTTTTTAACGTATGAAGATATAGTTCCCCTTGCAGTAGAAATACGAATACACTCGAACTAAAAATTCCAGTGGCTGTGAATGATGGTGCCCCTCCCAATTCCAGGTCATATATCCTACAGTATTTCGCGTAGGAGTAGAAAGTCTATCTAAAAAATTAAAATAAACGCAATACCTTTCGCTAAAAAAGCCATCTTTCCAGACTATTCCAGATACACCAGATGACAGACCGTTCACGCAAGAAAAAATCTGTGATATATTAAAACATTTGGATGAATCAAAAGCTCCCGGGGAAGACGGAATAACATCGATATACTAAGGTGCACAGAAAAATGCCATCATACTTGACAAAAATATACAACAAATCCTTGGAAGTCGTCAGTTCCCCCTCAATATGGAAAACAGCAATAATCAAACCATTATTGAAATCAGGTAAAGAAAACGACACAGTATCCAAACTTCGACAGTCTACTAACATAGCAGCGAAGGTCCTGGATAAATTATTAATAAACAGAATAAGGCATCACATGTTCTCCAAAACTCTATCGAGCAGGAACCAGTACGGATTCACACTCCAAACGAACACCGATCACGGAAGTCAAAAACTTTGTGGAAGACAGTATCCATACTAAGCAGTACGTTGCAATGACCAGCCTCAATGTGAAAGGAGCCTTCGATACAGCCTGGTAGCCCAGCATACTCTGCGGCTTGAAAGAATTCAAATGTCCGAGAAACCTCTTCAATTTAGTGAAAAGCTGTCTAAGCGAGAGATATTGCACACTTAACAGTAAACAATGTCACTGTCGAAAGATGCACCAGTAAAGAATGCCCCTGAGGATTATAAAAGGTGTACGAAAGTCATCGCATTTGCAATCATCCTAATACTAGTTAAAGCAAACAGCATACTATGCAGCCATAAATAACTATATAGCATTTCGAAGAATATATAAGTAATATGGGCAGTAAACAACAAACTAACATTCAATAAACAGAAGCCAAAAGAAATTCTCATGACAGAAATAGACCGAGAACCGGACAAGATACACAGTTATACCTAAATAAGAAGATAAAGATACTGATACAAGTAGAAAAATTGAAGTATCTTGTGATTGACAAGAAGTTCCAATGTAATCTACATGGATCCACGCATTCAGTAAAACACCACTTGAGTGCGGTCAAAAGGAACAATAGTGCAGAAAGACGGGCACCGAGAGGCAAACTACAACCAAAGGGACTGTTACAAAATCGTTCTTCCCTAGTGTACAGCATAGAAGTTAAATATCACCTTCACACATAACCTCACAGTACTATGGGACGCGACTAAATTAGTAAATAGTCACAACAATTTAAGTTAATCGAAGACTTGACCTGCAATAGAAACGTACAAACAGTTGACCACATTTTGTATGAATGCGAAGTGCTAAAAAGTGTTAGAAAATCACTAGAAAAATATTTTTAGGTTAGGTGGACATTGGCCAAGAAATAAAAGTCAACTAGTTAACCAATACACATTTTAAGAAATTCGTAAGTAGCTTAGATTTTGACTGTCTAATGAAAACATAAAGTGTATTGCAGTCTAAGTGTTGGAAACAAAATATGTAACTGATACACTATGCATAGTACTGCGCTATACAATGGAGCATGCAGGAAATAAAACTATTCAAATACTAAATATGCTTCAATAAGAATCCTTAGAACCATTTTTGAGAAAATAAACCATAACAAATATCCTTAGGACATGTTAAGGACAATCTGGTGTGGGGAGATTTCCTAAAAGATCTTAGTGTGGCATCTTGGAGGTCCTAAACTTAAATAGGTATGTATTTTCGTATTTATACAACCTATTTGTTTTGGCTTATACTTATGCATTTGTCTTTCGCATACACACAAGGGCATTTTTCCTAAGTATATATGTTCTTATTCAAGGACCTCAACACATCTACTTAAGGTGAAATCTCGACACCAAGTTTTTGGTTGGAAACTAATACTTCCTCTATCTACTACAAGTAGACGTGCAGTAAGTAAACAAATTGCATTAAACGTTATTGTATTATGCATTTCAGCAACATACGGTTTCTAGTACATTTTTTCTTTCAGAAAATAGTACTGGGCAAGCAGCTTCGGTTCCTTTTTTTTTTTTTAAACCGCATGTAAATTTCTGAAATTGAGGGGATAAAACTATCCCCTAAACTGGAAGCGCAACAGCCCTTTCCGAGCAAGGTCTACCACACGACCACTACGTCCCCATCCCTGCCCATCACAGGTATCTAGTACTGGAGGGTGGGCCCCTCTGAAGGAGTGTCGCCTTGACGTGGCGGAGGGGCTCACTACCCGAACCAGATGGCCTACTAAGTGTCATTTTGACTGCTGGTAGGCAAGAGGTGAGGGGAAGCAAAGAACATTCCAAACGGGTAATTGAGGTTCGTTGGTCTTGGTCGACGACTCATCTAGGAGAAGAGGACTCCGAAATCAAACTCCCCCAGGGGCTCCTACTGCGGTAGGTACGGGTTTGGCGTACCCGGGGCCCCGAGCCATACTCTCGATTGGGTTCCTCTAAGAGGTGAGAGGGCACCTGTCAAACGGCCAATCAACTTTGGTCCACTTTTGTGTTTGACCTCCCACCTGATACCTCCCTGTACACAGTCTGATGAATAACCTACGCGCGGGTTGTAGGAGGATGGGGTGACTGGGTAACCGCGTAAGTCCCAGCCCCTGGTTATCATGTAGGACCTGTGTGCGTATCCCCTGATAAAGGCCAGTCCCGGGGAGGGGCCATTGCATGAGCTGATCCACTCCTGAAGGCGATTGGGTCCCTCTGTCTATACATTGGGAGGTGAGACCCTAAAGTGAGTAAGGTCCAGGCTAGGACTCTCACCTAAGCCGGGGTGGCGTCCAGGATGTGAGCATGCCATCGGAGACATTTGCAATGGTGGAGGATGACATCGCCATGAGTTCTTTTAAAACTCAAAAAACCAAACAAGCTAAAGTCAGTGAAAAGGAAGTAGCAGAGTTGAGTGGTCCTCGCTACTTAATCATAACAAGAACAGAGGAAGGGAAAACATTTAAGTCGGTGAATCCATTCATCATACAGAAGGGTCTTGATAAGATAGCTGGCCCAGTGAAGAACTGCACAAGATCTAGGAACGGCACGCTGCTGGTTGAATTTATTTCAGCAGCGCAGGCAGCCACCATTTTAAAAGCCAACATGTTAGCCAGCTATCCGGTACGTGCAGAGATGCACACAACGTTGAACTCCTCTCGCGAGCCCGACCCCGCTTAGATGTTACAAATGCCAGCGCTTTGGTCATACAAGTGACACGTGCAGTGGTAGAGCTACCTGCGTGAACTGTGGAGGCATTGCTCATGACGGTGACTGTACCTCATCTCCCAGTTGTATTAACTGCAGGGGAGAATATCCAGCAAACTGCCGAGAATGCCCACGTTATATGGAGGAAAGAGCTATCCAGAAGATCCGGGTTGGAGAGGTGTCTTCAGAAGCCCGAAAGCTCTTACGTTTGCGCCAGCCCGCTATCCCGAACTCCGGTACCTATAGCTCGGTTGCAGCTAAACCAGTACCGCGTCGGGAAATCGCAACTCAAACTAGCGATGCATACGGGGCAACAATTTCAGATAAAATTTTCGTAGCTAAGTCATATCTAAAGCGTTTGACATCACCTAAGTCCGTTACAGCATCTACAAGCACCGCAGTTCAATCCAGCACATCAGGAAGGTCGCCCACAAAGAAGTCGACCTCGACAAGTAGACAAATAGTATACGATGCTTCACCGATTAAGTTTAAGACTCAGTACAAAAGATCCGATTTCCTCAAAGACAGTAAGGTTTCTCCCAAGACATCAAAGGGAAAGAAAAGTCCGAAGTCATCTCCTAAGAGATCCTCTTCAGAGAAATCCTCTGGAGTGGCTACAGACCGGCGTATGTCATCTTCGCCAGTCTCCGTGTCCAATTGGTTCGAAGCTCTCGAACCAAAATTCAGTATGGGAGCACGGACGTCCTCGGCAGAGGACATGGAATTAGAATCTGCCCACACTGGGAGACCGCGAGTGGAAAAGAGGCGCGAAAAAGCGTCTTATAAAACTGTAAGCCCAAGAGAGAAGAAAAGGGCAAAATTAATTCGACAACCGCCTACTCCAAAGTAATGCAGAGTTACCTTAGAATTACCTATCCCATACACAATGCAATATGGCTATCCTACAATGGAACATACGTGGAATTCGAACTCAACTGCCAGAACCTGAGCTTTTGCTCAAAGAAAACGAACGTCTGGTTGCATGTTTGCAAGAGACTAAGCTGCGTCCTCAAGACGCTTTCCATCTAAGACGATGCACCCCAGTACGGTGTGACGTCAAACTAGAAGAGGGTGCTCCGGCACATGACGGCGCTATGATGCTTGTCAGAGATGACGTATATATGCAAACTCTACCATTGCACTCTGATATACAATCAGTTGCTGTACGGATTAAACTGCCAAACATCCATTTCACCATCTGTAATCTATATTTGCCTCCGTCCCATGCCTTCTCGCACATTGATTTAGAAGACCTAGTTTCCCAATTGCCAACACCGTTTCTGTTGGTGGGAGACTTCAATGCGCATCACCCACTTTGGGGTTCAAGTCGCGCTTGTGCGAGAGGTACGCGCATTACCGATTTCTTGGACAGTTACAACCTAGCTCTCCTCAACACTGGAGAGCCTACACTCATTTCTGACTCTTACAATAGTTTCTCGCACCTTGATCTTGCAGTTTGTTCACCTCAGTTGGCAGTCTCCTTACAATGGAATGTCATATCTGATTTACACTCTAGTGACCACTTCCCATGTCTTATTAGTCTCTTGACGCAAGATACATGTTCCACACGTATGCCCAGATGGCGTTTGGACCATGGCAACTGGAAACTTTACATCCAGTTGGCTGTCTTTACGTACAACGAGCACGACTCAGTGAATGATTTGGTGCAGCATCTCACCGCGACAATTCTCTCTGCTGCTGAACAATCGATTCCGCGGTCGACTGCACACCCCCGTCAATTTCCCGTCCCCTGGTAAACGGAAGAATGTCGGAATGCTATTCGTGCTTGAAGACGTGCTCGTAGGGTTTTCCAACATCATTCTACGTTGGATAACCCGATTAAATACAAGAAAATGCGCGCCAGGTCCAGACAAGTCATTAAGGATGCCAAAAGGTCATCATGAAGCAAATTTGTAGCTTCATTTAACCGACACACACCTTCCTCGGTTGTGTGGGATAGATTGAGGCGTGTTGCAGCTAAAACGATCCAACTACCAATAGCGGGACTAAAAACAGCCACAGGGGCTGTTGTTGATTCATTTGAAGTGGTCAATACGTTTGGCAGTGCTTTCGCTCAAGTGTCTAGCTCGGAAAACTACTCCCCTGAGCTCCTTCCATTTAAAACTCAGGTGGAATCTCAAGGCTTCGCGTTTCAGTCTAGAAACGTAGAAGATTACAATCGCCTTTTCACCATGGTGGAGCTAGAACATTCTCCTCATTCTTCGCGATTATCAGCACCAGGACCGGACGGTATTTATGTACAAATGTTACAACCGCTCTCTCCTGAAGGTAAGGCATTCCTTCTCGAGGTTTATAATCGTGTTTGGGTTGATAGTATACTCCCAGAAAATTGGCGGGAGGCCACCGTTATTCCCATCTTGAAGGCTGGAAAGGACCGTCATCTTCCCTCCAGCTATTGTCCTATTTCCCTCACCAGTTGCATTTGCAAGGTGATGGAACGCATGATCAATGGACGATTGGTATGGTAGTTAGAAAGTAGTAACCTACTGACTATAATTCAGTGTGGTTTTCGACGATGCCGTTCAACTGTTGACCATCTTGTGTCAACATCGACACAGATAATGGACGGCTTTATGAAGAACTGTCAAACCGTGGGCATATTTTTCGATCTCGAGAAGGCTTATGATACGTGCTGGCGAGCAGGGATTCTACGTTCCCTGTATGCCTGGAACATACGTGGACGCCTGCCACTGTTCATTGAGGAGTTTATGAAGGACCGCTTTTTCCGAGTAAGGGTCGGCTCGGTTTTTTCGAATTCTGTTGTTCAGGAATAGGGAGTTCCTCAGGTTTCGGTGCTAAGTGTCACGCTCTTTGCTATAGCAATAAACCCCACCTGGAGTTTCGTCATGCCTATTTGTAGACGACTTCGCTGTCTATTGCACCTGTCAGCGCACGGCGTTCTTAAAACGGCACCTGCAGCAATGTTTGGACAACCTTAGAGAATGGAGCGTGAAAAACGGCTTCCATTTCTCAACTGAGAAGTCAATCTGTGTTAATTTCTGGCGTCGTAGGAGACGATTACCACCTTCGCTCCGTTTCGGTCCAGATTTACTTCCCTTCGCTGAAAAGACGCGCTTCCTGGTTCTGATCTTGGACAGGAAGCTTAGTTGGTCGTCGCATATTGCACAGCTAAGAGCACGATGTGACCGTTCCCTAAATATCATGCGAGTACTAAATGGCAAATCATGGGGAGCGGATCGGGCAATTTTGTTGCGAATATATCGCACATTGATCCGATCCAAATTAGACTATGGGTGTATTGGAAAGCACTGGGCTTGTTGAAAAAGCTCCGATTACAATGTGGATGCCCCTATTGTGGACCGCGTCTAATCTTCTCAGCACAACCAGCCTTGCTGAGAAGATTAGACGCGGTCCACAATAGGGGCATCCACATTGTAATCGGAGCTTTTTCAACAAGCCCAGTGCTTTCCAAGCCTTTACGCCGACCCCGCAGAACCTCCTCTGCAATACCGGCGTGAGATTCTCTTGGCAAATTATGGTTTTGCGCTTAGATGTATGCCTAAGTACCCAACGTGCGCTTCTTTTTTCACCACCACGCAATGAGAACGGTATAGGTATAGCACCCTTAATCCTAAACCTGCGGGTTTTCGTTTCCAAGATCTTCTAATGAAGCTTGGAGTGGAACTGCCTAGGATGTTCACCAAGGGCGAGAGGCTTTAGCCCTCTTGGCTATCTGGCAACCCTCATGTAGATCTAGGAATGACCGTACACCAGAAGTCCACGATGCCCATTTCAAGTATCCGCACGTGTTTTTTAGAATTTTTGTCAGGCTACACTGACCGTCGATATATTTACACCGATGGGTCAAAGAGCACTAACGGTGTTGGATGCGCTTATGTTTATGGAACCGAACCATATACATTGGATTTTCCAAATAGCACTTCCATTTTTACTGCAGAGCTTTATGCAATTTATCGAGGAGTTTTGTATGTTCGCCGTCGTAAATTAGGTGACTTCCGGATTTTGAGCGATTCCCTTAGTGCACTGCAGAGCCTTTATCAGTTGTACAACCCCCACCTGATTGTAGAACGTGTCCAGGATGCCCTCCATGTTTGACACGCTTCTGGCGTTGACGTGGTGTGTGCTTGGATACCTGGTCACGTAGGTTTGCCGGGGAATGAAATGGCAGATTTGACAGCAAAGACGGCAACTACAGAACCCAGTATTACCATCTCACACGTTACTTCGGAAGACTTCAGGCTTGAAGTGCGAAGAGCGGTGCTGTCGTGCTGGCACGAAGAGTAGTCAGCTCTCCGCGGTAATAAGCTTAGAGAAGTGAAAAAACTTCCGATAAACTGGGTAACTTCCTGTCGCACATCTCGCCGCGAGGAGGTTAGTTTGGCTCGATTAAGAATAGGGCACTGCGATTTTTCGCATGGTCACCTATTTAAAAGGGACCCTGCGTCTCTATGTCCGCTGTGTGACAACCTTTTGTCAGTTCGCCACGTGCTGCTAGTGTTGCTCTCTAGCGCACCTTCGGGATTCTCTACAGCTGCCTGCCACACTTGCAGAGGTGTTAGCGGACGACAAAACAGCGGTTGATAGAGTTTTTAAGTTTTTAGCGGATTGTAATATCAATTTGAGGATTTAAAATTTTAGATATTTGTTTATGCCTTTTGACCTATTTAATGCATTGTTTTATATCCGGCTATTGCCGCTGTCTTCACGTTTATGTGTATTTTTTCTTTGATACTAGTAATTTATTTGTGATTCAAGTTTATATCTGGCTATTGACATGCATTTTAGAAGGGCGCTAATGACCTAGAAGTTGAGCGCCCTTAAAGCCACAAATCTAATCTAATCTGGAGGGTGGGAGTGGCCAGCGCCCCGGTCCCTCCCGGCTGGTTACGCGGTCTTCTCGACCAGGAACCACTACTTTCCAATCAAGTGGCGCCTCAATCGGCCCCTCAGGGAACGAACGACGTTGGTCCAGGACCCTCTAGATTAACGGACCTGACCCTGATATCCCAGTTGTACAAAAATGGCGCCGGCTAGTGGCGGTGATTCTCAGGTGTTTCCACACGCTGTTTTTTGTATTGTTTTCTATGTCTTTGAGTTATTGTTTATTATAATAATTACTATGCAAGTTTGTCTTCGTATTAGCAAATGGACTGTTTAAAAAGTTTTATTTGGTCAGTATAGGGAACGGGAATAAATCTAATAACGTGTTGACTGTGCCGTGTACTCTCCACGTGTTTGTTTGTGTTCCATCTAAGACTATGGCTACATTAGCCGTATAGTGTGGTTAATTTATTTGTTTGCAAAGTACAATTTGTGTCACGATTGTTGCATTCCCGGATGCAAATTAAAAATGAGAAACCGTCAGTTAAAACAAAAGGTAAATTGCAACGTAAAGCTTCTAAATTCAGTATTTAATTACTATAAATTGCAGCGTTATATGTGTTAGTTGCCGGTGTATGTATATATAACATGGTGAATAGTGTGAATAGTGAAAGACAATAATTTCGAGTGAACTCAATTAGTGGCATCTGCAACACCAACAGTTTGTTTCATGTAAGTAGTATGCTGCTTGTATTTATACATTACCTTTTGTCTTTGTAATTAAAATGTGTAGCTGTAGTTTAGAAGAAATGTGTTATGTTGCTGCATGTAAAACCGTAGACTATAGCAAAGTTGGGTAAATGTTTACAAAATCGGCCGCTCGAGAAAACGAATGAAACATAGTGCAATGGATGCAGTTTTTATTGCTGATTACGATTTTGTAAGTTTTATTGTGCGCTCAAGCTTCGTTTTTTAATTATGAGCAAATTTCGTACGTGCGATGCAGTGGTTTTATTTCGCTTATTCGGCGGATATTTAGCTAATAAATGTGTATAAACGAGTGTAATATATGCTAGAATGATTGGTTAATGCATTTACGTTGAAATGATTGTATAAACACTGCCCAAATTGTAAATATTTCGATAACACAGGACCCTGTCACCCCACTCATATACATACACTAACCTAACACAATGTTGCTTTACAATGCTGATTTAAGGTTATGTATTTCATATATTTCATTTACAGTGCTGGTTTAGGGTTATTATTTTTAATATTTCACCTGCTTTTGTGGATTCCCCCCTGTAAAATGAAGTGTCATGAAGTGCTGAGTAATATGTGGTTGCAGACTGAGTAATCATGAGTTTTCAGTAAAAGTAAAAGCAAAATTCCACCCTAAAGCTTTTGAATTCAGCTGGTAGCTAATTAATCTATATAGCACATTTTGTATATCAGCCATCCAGTATATGTTTTGTGTAGGTATATAACATTATATACGTGATGCAAGTGTGAAAAACAGTGTAAACAATGATTAATAATTCTGAATCAACTCAATGTCAACCGTTCTGTTTTATTTTAGTAACATGCTGCTTGCAGTTTTGTCTATCTTCTTTGTAATTTGAGTGTGTAATGCAGTTACATAATGGCATGTAAAACTGTATATTGCATGGATGTTATTTAAGGTTATAGGCATATTTCATTGCTCATGGGTTATCGTTTGATATTAAATGCCATTCTTTTTTGTTTACTTGAGGTTAAGTTTAAGACAGTGTTTTTGTGTTTAACACAGCCCATATTCACAAAATATGGCGTGTTATTACACCACATTTTTATTTTACTGCGTTGAAATCGTAGCCTGTAGACGAGTTGTGTATAAGTAGTTCCCACCACATAGGCCGCCATATTGAATTACGGTGTCAGGTCCGGTATTTAGGAGATCCTGGCTGGTCTCTCAGCCGGAGAAAATCCATGTCGGTACTGGGAATCGAATCCGGGTCTCCCGCTTGGTAAGTAGCAGCACTGCCACCGCGCTAAGACCACCTGATAAACCATACCTATTGTAAATTTTACGCAGTCCTCGTTACAATATGTAAACGCACTAATAGCTAACGGAAAAATTCTCAAAGAGGAAATTCTTTGGTAAACATCTTCCGTGATACACAGAATCTGAATTGAAAAATTCCAAGCCATAATGTTTCTTCTACTCGCGGCTGATTCAAACTTTCAAAGTGTAAGCGGTTGTGTGTGTGTATGTGTGTGTGTGTGTATGTGTGTGTGCGCGCGCGCGTTTAATCAATCATCAATTGGCCTGATATATGGAAACTACCTTCCTATTCGGAAGGGATTTCAATATCATTTAGTTTTTAAACCATCATTAAGAAATGATACTTAAGTAGTAATGGCAAAAACTAAGATCTTAATTACCTGCAACTCAGGTCATCCACTTGGGTATAAACAGTAGATATACACTTTAATCTATTATTCCATGGCTTCCATGAAATTCATAATTGAACTGTTTTCTATCTCTTTGCTAAATTTTTGTTATTTTCATTGCCAACTATAGTCTTTTCTCAAACTTTAGTGTCTTTATTGTTTAATGATACATAGATACAGAAATAGCCGGTAAGTGATTAATTATTGTATTTTATATCAATCTATTTTTGTTTTGACGATTTGTTTTGATATGAAAAGCTTAATAGTAAAGCCAAGCCAAGAATTGCTTTTTTTTGGGGAGATTTTATCTATTTTGTTCATCCATTTACCCTTGCAATATCTTTGGTGTATGGCTAGTGCCATTTTTCATGGTTTAAGATTTCATTACCAATATCCTTGAAAGCTAAGATTAAGAGTTACTTTTTCTAGAATTCTGAACCTAATACGTACAGGCAAGGTATTATACTTGCGTTATTCTGTAAAAGTGGAGAAAGAATTGAAAGGTATTTTTTTAAAATTTCTTTATTAAGATCGATCAGCAATAATGCTGTTACAGATCTGTGAGAATAGCATATAAAATAAAGAACATTATAAAGTTGTTGAGGTTGGCTACATCAATGTAGCTCCTCGAACATAATTATAGTTTGTCTCACAAAGGAGGAAGTAACATAATAGATCACATATACAAGGCAAATGTGCAGGAGAACATTTTGAACATTTTGTGAAAAACTAAAGGTCGGAGTCTTCTGAGCTTGATGTCAAACTGAGCATGATATCTTGAGGTAAGCGTTTACGAAGGCGTGTTGGCCGGCGTGTTCTGACGCCGAGATGGTATTTTACAGCTCCAGGAACCTCTTGTAGGCGTATGAAAAAACGGCGTGCTGTCTGGCGTATGAACTGTGATATGGCAAGAAGGCCTAATTCTTGATGTAGCTGTTGGTTGCGCACGAACCAGGGAGCATTAGTAGCGAGCCGTATGACCTTGTTTTGAATTACCTGTAACCGATGTAGGTGTGATTTACAAGCACCACCCCAGATAGGAGCAGCATAAGTGAGAATAGGGCCAATAAGGGAACGATAGAGTAATAGACTGGAATCAAGTCCAAGAGAACTGCGTCTATTGAGTAGTGGATAAAGTTGAGAAAGCCGGGCTGAAGCAAGGTTAACAGTACGATTGATATGCGGACGCCAGGTAAGGGTAGTGTCAAATAACACCCCAAGATACTTCACTGGAACATTTAGAAGGTAACCAGGGAATACGTGTTATGAATATACAAGGGTGGGGGTGTGCAAATAATACGAAGAGAGAACATTTTTGCCTCTGTCTTATTAGGGTTCAAAGAAAGGCGCCAGGTGTTGTTATAAATATTATTATTGATAGCAGGAGAGGATCTTATCTCTCGCCAGTGTTTACTAGTAGTAAAAAAGTGCAAATGCCGATATAAAAATAGCACTAAGCTGGGGCCGTACTTTAAACTCTTATATTTAATCCACTTTTCACTTCCCCTCCGAGCAAGATGGTTCTCCCACTACTATTTCCTTTGACCGGGATATCTACCACTGAATACAACCCAATGTCCCATTTATTTATTTATCGCAAAGCATAGGGCTTGCTTGGAGAGGAACTGAAAAGTAGGTTACAATGGTGCAAAGTGCGATCCCAGCTAAGCTAATATCGCTCAAATGCCAATTCAACCAAAATTAGTGATCTAGTTACCTTGGTAAATATGTAATATCCCCATCACTTCTAAGCATCGTTAAGGAACGCACGCTCCTTCAAAATTGAAAATGTTTCTATTTATGGGTGTTCTTTAACTGCTATGATTCTGTATTAGGCATGAAAGACCACTTAATTTTACTTAGAGGCCTCTTTGTCAGGTTTGAGATTCTTTTACGTGCTACAAATCTACGACACGGGATCACCAGTGTTTTACGTCCTTTCCGAAGGAAGCCATGCTGAGGAGTCTTACACTCGAAAAAAAATCTATCGCCCTCCGCCGGATTTGAACCCTCGACGTCGGGAACCAGAAGCTCGCTTCGCTCGCGTGCTTTGGTGTAATCACTGATTGCTAATTAATGCACGTACGCTTATATATATAAAACTATACCTAACCTAACCTCCCATGAATCAGAAACCTAAGCTTATATGTATTCAATCATAGATCATCAAGAAAAGCAATTTGCTTTGCTCGCGTGCTTTGATGGTAATTAGTGTTCATTATGTGTTATACAATAAAGGAATGCCATCTTCAGTGATAAACGGGAATTGAATGAGGCGAGAACAACATGTGGCGAGTTTATTATTATTATTAGTATTATTAATATTATTAATTAATTAATTAATTAATTAATTAATTAATTAATTAATTAATTAATTTATTTATTTATTTCTTGTTAACGTCCTCCAACGTAATGTCATATTAATGAATGAATGAAATGGGTGAAATGATGCTCAAATGAGCTCGAGGTCCACAGAGCTTTAAGTTACCCGACATCGGTCTTCTCAGGATAAGGGAAAACCTCGGAAAAACCTTATCCGGATAACTTACCCTAAGCGAGATTCGAACGCGCTACCTCTTGAACGTGAGGCAGACGCGCTAACCATCACGCTACAGAGGCGGGCACATGTGGCGAGTATATTAGGTTTAACGCAATTATTTTTATCTGACATTGCAGACTTCAGTTAAAATCTTTACTTCTTTATAAACAAGTATCGATTTCACCATTCTAAGAGGCCAAGTTACTAATTTTGAATTTAAAAAAAGGGTTTAAAAAGTTAACAGAAACCCTGTTTACTATCTTGCCAAGTCAAGCAAAGTGGTTATCATTTATAATTAATGTTATCACCTTCATTACGTCAGCTGAAGCCATTATGATACACTATCTTATTTGTAGTGCACTGGTCAAAGCAAATGCACCATCCCTACCGCTCTACGCACAATTTCGGATTAACTTCCGTACTTAATGTTGATAATTATTTAGCATAACTGCGGAAATTATTGACAATGTGCAAAATGGAGTACATAGGCGATGCGAAATACTAACGCAAGCAAGCTATCTCAGTGAAAAACAATGCACCGCAAGAGAAATACAGGAGGTTAAAGCCATAGTCAAATCTTTAAAAACCGGGGCTACATATGCCTTGAAATGGCTTTGAAATAACCAACTTTTTGCAGACATTTACGAGAAACAAAAGAACGGTGACCAAGCACTTAAAGGGTTAAGGACGCTGAGAACCATAGCATTTTAAGAGCGTCCATAAATAAACTTAATTTCATTTTACTGTCGTTTATTTTCACATAGGCATTACAAACAATTCTTTCTAAAGGTTATTTTCCTATCTACTTCATATTAATAAAGATAACATTTGCAGAAATAGTTTAATTACGTACCTATTTCATTGAAGGTACGTGCAAGGGGATGGAAGAAACCGAATCGGTCGAGTGGTTATGCCTTGGAACTTTTATGCTATTTCCAGAGAAATAACTGAATAGCGACAGTGCTTTAACAATATGACAAAGTACGAAACATTAAAACCAGCAACTTATATCTCGGAAATGGCTGATTCAAGAGAAAAATTATTTGAAACAAACAGCGTGTTTTAAAGGGATGCACATTTGTAATGCAGTACGTTTTTGTCCAATCTCTTTAACGTTTACCAGATAAACAAAATTATATACAGTTTTACTCCTTCCAAATGAAGAGTAATTCACAGACTATTTCCAAAAGTTTAAGCTTTACTTACATTTTCTCAAGTAAATATTTTAAATCTATGGTGTTTAATAAAAATCGTAGACCCCCGAAAATTTCGGGCCAAGGCCTACCGCCCGATCGCTTTCGGAAAATGTTCTATCTGAAAGTGTAACTTGGGATGGGAAAATGTTCATGTCACATCTTTTGAAGTTAAAGATAAAAAGATAACCCGTAATATCTCTTGGGGCAAGGGCCTCCTAACAAGGTAGAATGCGATTTTTCGTTTTTTGCCATAAAATTATGTCTGTACCTTGTACTTTCAGAATCTACCACCGTTTACTCCTCATCACCATTTAAAAGGCCGTTATGCCATGATTTAAATGCTCATGTGCGGGTGGGCGTGGCTGCTGAAATGCATTCATTATCCCATTGCAGCAAAATTGCGTATAATTTTGAAGTTTAAATTGGGCGGTCTGATTCAGTTCTGGTGGATGTAAGCAGAGACATCTTGTGGGATTTTCTGCAAAGATTCATGCCGGTGAAACAAACGAATGTTTCCTGTTTTAACATGTGTGTACCACGCGGTTGTATTTCTCTGAATTGTATTCAAGATTACACAGCTTGAAGAAGAGAGAAGTCATCTTTATTGTGGTGCACATTTAGATAAGTAGAGTTTAGAATGAGAATAAGTATAATATAGAATAAGATAAGGCAGAGAATACTAAATAAGTGTCTTCTTGCAGTACCTAAGTGAAAATCTAAATTCTTTATTTAGCTGTTTGTAAACACACTCTTCTCACTATTATAATTTATTGTAAAGCTGTAAAGATTGTGCATTAAGTGGACCAGATTTTTATTAAATTATTATTAACTGGTATAAAAATATTGTAAAGTGGGTAAGCAAAAGCAAGCAAAGAAATCTGTTGCAGCAAGAAAAAATATAATGCCTCGATGGCAAACTGGCAAATCTCAGGGGGAAACAAGCATAACTAGGTCTACAGTAGATTTTGAAGGAGCAGGTTCAAGTAGTAAAGAATTGTAGTGACTTCAGCTATCAGAGAATTTAATATGAGTTGCAAGGCTACTCTCTATGTAAAGGAAAGAGTCACAGCTAGTAATGTAAGTCCAGTAAGCAAAATAATTAGTAGTGCTAGGGATAAGGGAAGATTAAAGCAGAGTGCAATGAGTACATTAAATACATTCAAATCAGCAATCAGAAAAAAAAAAAAAAAAAAAAAAAAAAAAAAAAAAAAAAAAAAAAAAAACAACAGTTAAGAGTAGCAAAAGTTAAAGAAGAAGAAGAAGCCAAACAGTTAGCTGAAGGACCTTCATATGGTCCAGGGGAATTCTAAAGCAGTAAATGTATGTTGTCATATACTTAAAACTTTAAAGTCATTTTTCTCTGTTTTCTATTTTTCACATTTTTCGATCTTCAAAATGCATCTTCTAATACAGTTCTTAATAGATTTATTTTAAATTTTGCACACATATTTTTAGATAGTTGCTTCATAAAACTTGATATTTTAAATGCTGTAGATGGAGTAGTTTAATTGTTATTGAACTTTTATTTTGAAAATTATTAATAATTTGAAGAAAAAATGGATACTGAGGTATTCAATATTTTTTTCTACAAAACTGTTTGACATAGCCAAATAAAAATACCAGGTTTTGTAGACATAATCTAGGGAAACATATGGCAAGAGTTTAGTTTACTTAGAACAAATAATATTTTATAAGAGGCGTTTGCTTTACTACCCTAAAATTGCAGCAAAAAAACCAATAAAGATTTATTTTGCAAAAACTATCTTACATAGAAAAGTGGAACTTGGTAAAGCTTCTAGTTATGCTTTGGCACACATACATACAAATTTTCACATCATTCTGACAAAAATTGTGGATTTTTGTCATTTTCATAGATGCCTCCCCTTAAAATGTTCGATAGTTTTGTTTACAGTTCACTTAAACTTCACTTAATTCTAAATTTTTGAAAACTTGCTTAGAAACTAGAGATTAGTTTAAATTGAACCAAGTTTATTTCCAACTCATTCTGTCTCGTGCTACTCTCGTCCAATGATCTCCAAACGCTTAATTCACTTCACTAAATTCTTGGGACCATCTCTGTCCTGGACGTCCTCTGCTTCTTTTTCCAAGGCTAGGATCGTTGTGACATAGGTCCATCTGCTTAGACACATCCTGGCTACGTGTCCTCCCCATCGCTTTTGAAGTTACTGAACTTAAATACCAAGTTTGATATTTATCAAAGCTTTTATTTTTGATTATGCTGTTCGCGCGTGTTTTATATGTGCGCCGTCATAAATTAGGTGACTGCCTGATTTTGAGTGATTCTCTTAGTGTACTTCAGAGCATTCGTGAGCTGTACAACTGCCATCCTATTGTACAACGTATCCAGATGCCCTTCATATTTCACACGCTTCTGAAGTTAAAGTTATGTGTGCATGGATTCCTGGTCACATAGGTTTGCCGGGGAATGAAATGGTGGACTTGGCAGTAAAGGTGGCAACCACAGAAGCTAGCATTACCATTTCTCGTGTTACTTTGGAAGACTTTAGACTGGAAGTGCGCAGAGCAGTGCTGTCGTGCTGGCACGAAGAGTGGACAGCTCTCGTGTAATACGCTTAGAGAAGTGAAAGAACTTTCGATAAACTGGGTAACTTCCTCTCGCATATCCCGTTGCAAGTAGGTTAAAGTGACTCGGTTGCGCATTGGCCACTGCAAATTTTTCGCATGGTTTCCTGTCTAAACGGGACCCTCCTCCTCTTTGTCCGCTGAGCTACAATCTTTTGTCAGTCTGTCACGTACTGCTCTGCAGCTGCCTGCCATTCTAGCAGAGGTCCTGGCGAACGATAACAAGCGGTTGAAATGGCATATACCAGTTTGCATTCCAAGAAGTAGCCCAGAATTTTGAGGTCACTACAGGTTTTCTGTTTGTGACTTGAATAGCCAGTGTATTTCAGAAGCACTCTCATGTTGTAGGTTTCCTTTAACTGAGAGGTAGAACTGGAAGTTAAAAATTCAATGGGATTTGAACCACAGACCTTCCGCTTACTGGGCGGGTTGTTGTTGTAGTGTTTAACGCCCGCTTTTACTACTACGGCACCGCAGGCGGTGACACTGATGATACATGAAGATGGAGCACCGGTGGAATGAGATGGCGGGGGAAACCGGAGTACCCGGAGAAAACCCGCCCTGACGCCGCTTCGTCCACCACGAATACCACATGCGGGTCCCTGGGATCGAACCCGGGCCGCCTAGGTGGTAGGCCAGCGCTCTAACCGCTCGGCCACGGCGCCGTCTTACTGGGCGGCTGCTCTAACCACTGAGCTATTATGACCAGAATGGCATTAAATTGTCAAGCCAGTTCGTATTTCTCCTGGTAGACCACAAAGGCAGTCTCACATCAGAGACAAATTACCCCAATGGTGACTTACTATTGCAAGTACTTTATATCCCAGGATTAAATAACCTTCAGATGGGAATTATTATTTATTTATGCCAACAAACTTACTGTTGTGGCATTGAATTTTTAACTTCCAGTTCTACCTCTCAAACTTTGCCCACACACGGCTTGCTGTTTAAAAACACCAACAGTAAGTTTGTTGGCATAAATAAATAATAATTACCATGTGAAGGTTATTTAATCCTGGGATATAAAGTACTTGCAATAATAAGTCACCATTGGGGTAATTGTCTCTGATGTGAGACTGCCTTTGTGGTTTACCAGGAGAAATACGAACTGGCTTGAGAATTTAATGCCATTCTGGCAGTTTGTCACAATAGCTCAGTGGTTAGAGCGTCCGCCCGGCAAGCGGAAGGTCTGTGGTTCAAATCCCGGTTGTGGCATTGCATTTTTAAGTTCCAGTTCTACCTCTTACATTTCATAACTTTTCTTAACCAATTTAATTAGTTAATGCAGTTTATTTAATAAATATGAGCCGAGTGCAATTCTAACCTCACACTGCTACAGTGAAAGAATTGACGGTTGCGATAACAGTCAGATGTAAACAGCTGTGCGCAGAGAACAACACGTGCTTGTTGGCGGAGTAATACAATAGCAATGATTGTGTGCGTACCCACTTTAAGCTCGGAGGGACTATAGATGTATGCTGAAACTGACGGCATGTCAAAAACACGCACATTAATAACATTACTGGTCACATGTCGATGGCTACTTTTATTATTTCTCCATTCATATATATGAAAGTTCGTTTCTTTCGAGAAAGTGTATAACATTTTCTCCAGTAGAGTGTTGCTATAAATTTACTGTCATTTGCCCTTTCACTAGCGACTAACTGTATCATGCGAACTTCCTTCGCAGTTAACCGAGGATATGTGTAATAAAGTAGAACCTCATAAACCGGAGGCCTTTGTGCTTCAAAGTAAACTTAACTATAATGGTATTTTTTCTAACATTTTGATTGTTTATAGGTAGAGTGATCTGTTACACGCACTATAGACATAAAAGTGCTGTCACAGTATTGTAGCCTAGGCGATTTAACCCATTGTTGCACTCAGTCATCGCCACAGCGACACCACTTTGTACTAACACACTTGTTCTCAGATACATCCGACCAGATACAGCCAGATCCGTTAGTTGGAACCATTCAAAACGAAGTACTTTATCACTGTTCGCATTCCAGTTTTACCCACTTGTAGAAAAGGTTAACACTAGTTTATTTACACCATCGTCACAAACAAGTGATTACAACTATGGGTCTGAAACTTTACAACGCGTCATCTAAAGAATGCTACTTAGCTATCAGTGCACTTTAGGCATCTTCACTACGTCTCCCAGTCAAGCCCAGAACTTTTAGAGCATCCATACTGCATGGGGAAATTCGTTTTAGAAAAAGCAGAACATTTCATATGGTTTTCGTTAAAAGCGGGAATGCCTTTGCTCCTAGTATTACTAGATTACTTTATTTATCTGCTGCTGGCTCTTATGAAATCAATTCTATTTAACGAAGGGGCTTTAGTAACCTTTGTGCTATTTGTTAAAAGGTTTGTTAGATCATTAAACTGAAGTGTTATGAGAAAACTCGATTCAATCAAATTGTTTTCCTGCTATGCTTACAGGTACATCATTGAATGGAGAATATGGAGGGTAGCGATCAAGAAGATAAAGATCTGGATGAAATTGCTGCTCAGATAATAACTATTGGTGCAAGAAATCTAGAGAGCCTCAAGGAGAACAAGAAAACCGACTCCCAGAACATCTTTGATTCTCCCCAGAAACAAACTGACAACGAAAATAAAGTATTTGTGCAGCCAAATTTCTTCGGTCCTGGGAAAAAGCAACAGCAAGATAACATCGTATCTGAAGAACATGTGGCACTAATACCAACACCGAAAAGCTCTGCTGCCGATATAACCCAATCAATTATCGAGGAAATACATAAACCTGTGTACAAAACCGTAGTGGAAGCTGAATTCGTCTCCGAAGAGAATGTACTATCAAGGAAATCATCGAAGACGGACGCTGAAGGCGATACCCAAGATAGGCAGGAAGTTGTTGACGGCGACCAAGTTAATGTCTCTGTTGCAGCAGAAACTTCAAAGGGTGCAGACAAGGAATCTGCAAGACAAAAACCTACTTTCACTCCCCCACCACCGGTTGCTGAAAAGCCACACTGGAAAAAAAGATTACAGAAATTCCTAACGCTTGGTGTAGCTCGTAAGTTGAAAGTTGGATACCCTCCAGGACACCCAATACCAAAGTTGCCGAAATCCGCTTTGCGCAAGAAACGTTCTCAGGCAAACAAGAATGTAGAACCACAAGCGAAACTGCCAGCACACCGATCTCCCAGGGAGAGCCATGATGCACAGGTTAATAACAAGAAGGGCTTCGATTCCAAATTTGCGATAAACGCTAAAGGCGACATTATTATGTTAAATAACATTAAAAAGCCAAACACATCTGGTCAATCTATTACCAATACCAATGAAATGCGTTCTAAATAAGAAACTTAGAACCTATTGAGATTATCCACAATAGGTTGTAGTAAATTACAGGTGTAATGGAACAAAGATTGAAATTTATGTAATTTTGATGTTATACAAATAATACAACAGACTGCATTAAATAAGCAAGAAATGGAAAAATTACCTAAATTTTTAAGATCCATTGTATAGATCATATAATATTTCTTACACATTTTCTTTCACATTAATATAAATCAGATGGTTTAAAAACTTTATAGTGGGAATTAATTTTCAGTATGCATCACAATGTGAGTTGTAAGTTGGAAGTTCTTTCGCAGGCTGAATAATGATGATGATGATGGTAATAATAATAATAATAATAATAATAATAATAATAATAATAATAATAATAATAATAATAATAATAATAATAATAATAATAATAATAATAATAATTAATAATAATAATAATAATAATAATAATAATAATAATAATAATAATAATAATAATAATAATAATAATAATAATAATAGTAGTAGTAGTAGTAGTAGTAGTAATAATGTTGTTGTTTTCTAGTGCCTTGCATCTGGCAATGAAGCCATTAGCATTCGTGCTTTCCAATACTTTTGAACTGTAGTTCCTTCTGATCTTAATGCTTCACAGGTCTTCAAGTGGTCTTCATAATAGTAATAATAATAATAATAATAATAATAATAATAATAATAATAATAATAATAATAATAATAATAATAATAATAATAATAATAATAATAATAATAATAATAATAATAATAATAATAATAATAATAATAATAATAATAATAATAATAATAATAATAATAATAATAATAATAATAATAATAATAATAATAATAATAATAATAATAATAATAATAATAATAATAATAATAATAATAATAATAATAATAATAATAATAATAATAATAAATAATAATAATAATTAATAATAATAATAATAATAATAATAATAATAATAATAATAATAATAATAATAATAATAATAATAATAATAATAATAATAATAATAATAATAATAATAATAATAATAATAATAATAATAATAATAATAATAATAATAATAATAATAATAATAATAATAATAATAATAATAATAATAATAATAATAATAATAATAATAATAATAATAATAATAATAATAATAATAATAATAATAATAATAATAATAATAATAATAATAATAATAATAATAATAATAATAATAATAATAATAATAATAATAATAATAATAATAATAATAATAATAATAATAATAATAATAATAATAATAATAATAATAATAATAATAATAATAATAATAATAATAATAATAATAATAATAATAATAATAATAATAATAATAATAATAATAATAATAATAATAATAATAATAATAATAATAATAATAATAATAATAATAATAATAATAATAATAATAATAATAATAATAATAATAATAATAATAATAATAATAATAATAATAATAATAATAATAATAATAATAATAATAATAATAATAATAATAATAATAATAATAATAATAATAATAATAATAATAATAATAATAATAATAATAATAATAATAATAATAATAATAATAATAATAATAATAATAATAATAATAATAATAATAATAATAATAATAATAATAATAATAATAATAATAATAATAATAATAATAATAATAATAATAATAATAATAATAATAATAATAATAATAATAATAATAATAATAATAATAATAATAATAATAATAATAATAATAATAATAATAATAATAATAATAATAATAATAATAATAATAATAATAATAATAATAATAATAATAATAATAATAATAATAATAATAATAATAATAATAATAATAATAATAATAAATACCATTGGCATATACATATTGATACACGTCTGTACTTCCTCTACTACTTATCTGTAGTAAAGGAAGGACTGTGTTGCATCCAAACAGTTGTCGTGGAGATTTCACTGAAAATGTAGGTTTTTGAGATACACTGGATAGAAAATACTTTTCAGAAAGGCTGGTGTGTGTTTTCTCCTTGATGTGCATGTCTAAACAGCATAACTCAAAAAGGAAAGGCCATTTTAATGCCAAACTAGGTATTTAAGTTCAGCATCTGCCAAGAATGCAAAACGAACGATTTCAAGAAAATCCGTCCACTCCAAACTACTCCTAATGTGAGGGGGGGGGGGGAGGAAGTTGTCATTTGCTTTCTCAGAACGACTGAAACAATTTGATTAAAAAGTCAAAATGTATAAGATCCGATAACTCGCCATTTATTTTTTCTCATTGTAATGCAAGAAATATGGAATTTCAATGACATCACGCAGCAACCCATTTTGAAGCAGATATTTATCACTTCAGACTACAGTACCCCTCTTGTACCTATAGTGCAACGTATAACACGAGCATTTTTGCAAACCTTTAACATGGATTATACAAAATAATAAGGTTCTATAATATTTTATGGATGAGTGGGTAGAGAAATATTGTAAGTGCAACGCATTTGAATTTTTGCTAAATCCACCACTTGCGTATAGTAAGCAAATGGAAGTTTTATATCTCACTCAAACTCCGAGACCATCGGAAGTAGACATTTTACTACTCTGAGTCCTAGAGAAGCATTTTTAAAAGAAACATTCTGTGTTTCCGCGTCCGTCCGTATCTATTGGTGAACAACGTAACTCAAAAACGAAAGTCTGTTAAATACAAAATAAGTTCAGCATCTTTGATGGAGCTCTTCAAGAGAATTTCCCCACCCTATACTACTCTTTTCAAGTTTAACATGTTTACTTTCTCTGCTACGCATAACAAGTAGAAGAAGTATTGTATTCCACACAAAAATTCAATGTCGCGATTTCACTAGAAACATGCTTTGAGGCCCCCCAATAAAAAGAGCGTTTTAGTAAAAAAATGTGCTCGCGTGTTTGTCTGTCTGTCTGTCTCTGTCTGCCTGTAGCTCTCTCTCTCTCTGTGTGTCTGTGAACAGCATGGTTCAAAAACGAAATGTTGCTTGAAAACCAAAGTTGGTATTTATGTTTAATATCTTTGAGGCATGCGACACGAAGGTTTTGAAGGAAACTCCTCCAACGTAAACTACCTTTTATATGGAACATTTTTCGAAAATATTTATTTTCTCGAAAATGACTAACGATTTTGATTAAAATGCCACACTTTTACGATATTGGCATGGCAAATGAATTTTCTTGCTATAGCCTATGTGGTCCTGTTTATTCTTGATGACTTTTGTATAACTGCTAAACCCTAAGAGATAGGCCAAATCTTACTGCACCAAAAATGTACACCTCGTTAAAACTCACAAGTTAGGTGCAAATGTTTTTTATTGTGGAGTGAACCATTTCGGAGATATTCCTTGTTATTTATGTGGGTTTTACAATACTTACACTTTTCTCAAATGGAAGGTCGTTATTCAAGGTACCTGGGTTGGACTGGAAGAAGCCCTGTACAGATTGTACGTCACCAGGGGATTATTGCTTTGCGAGAAGGAAATGCCTGTGAGGCTGCAGAATGCTTCGGACAACAATCGGGGCATGCAAAACGAAACGGAGCTCAGGAAGTGCGAGCCGGAGGTGAGTGTGAAATAGTGCGACGGATCTGAGAAGTGAGCCCCGTCGTGGAACCTGGAGCTCCGGCTGAGACTTATTGAAGAGGGCGGCCGACCATCTGGCCGGAGAGCAAGTGGGGAGGGTGCGACATATACTTCGACATAAATGGTAAGTTTTCAGCCTAGGGAACGGCACTGACCGAGTGCTCCCCACATCGACATCCGGGACGCCCGACTTATCCGGCGACCATCAAGGCATGTGTTCCCTGGCAAAGTAAGCAGAGGTACGTAGCATGCCACAGGGCACAAGATTTAGGGGGATCATCGAAGAGTCCGACATTCGTTGGTGCTCTCCTGTATTATCACTGAAGAACGGGTAAATTTGCCTCTGCGTGGACTACCAGAAACGAAACGTTGTCACTGAAAGGATTCCCTTCCCTTACCCTGAACTGACGACACTCTGGATACCCAGTGCTTTCAACGTTGGACTTGAAATCAGAGTACTGCAGGCGGCTCTAGGTCCCAGAGACAAGACGAAGAAAACCGCATTACTCTACCGGCCAAGTTATGTTATTTGGCATTTGGTACGTGTCAACCAACTTTCAGAGACTCACAGAGTCGGTGATGAGGGTCCTGACTTATGCTCCTGCCTACATACCTGGACGATAATATTCTGATTGGCAAAACCTTCGAAGAGCATCTGGAAAACCTGGGCAAGATGCTACTGACATTACAGGCAGCCAGTCTGAAGCTGAACTTGGGGCCTGAAATATTGCACGCACCGTCTATAAAATTGCATTTAACTTACTGTAGTAATTTGCACATCTTCACAGTCTTCCAGTCAGGCAGTTTACAAAACTTTATGAATCACTCACTCCGAAGTTCCAGAGTGGGTATGCATTTGCAGTCTTCCCCATCCCCTCTGATTTATTATAGCTGTGTTGAAGCGTTAAACGGTGTCGTTGGCTTTCATGCCGATAACTTTGATACTCTTGATAACTGCGGATGCTTGCAATATCTAATTATCACTAACAATTCAGTAAAACATACATAAACGATGCACAAAATAACATGGCACGATTAACAAATATTGTCATCAGTTCATGCAATTCAATTATTTGTATTCAATTATTGTATGAAAATATTTCACTACTTTAATATAAATGTTAAAGGGAAATAAAGAATACTTTTTATTAGTCCAATGCTGCTGTTGCAATAGATGAGAAATGTCATCCTGAAGTTTTCTGCAGTGAAAATTCGTTTGTCATAAAGAAGGTTTTGTAGCGTGAGAAGCTCTCCACGACACAATATATCACCGGTCATGGGAGAAACTCCAAATCCCTTCTTTAGTGAGTTCTTCCACTTCGCACGTTTCACCGGCCAGGTGTTTTGCAATTCCACAAATTATTTATTGCCTGTGTTCTTATCAAGCACTGTTCAAGTTATCAAAGGCAATATTTGCAACTTCATGTGTTTCGAAGGCCTACAATATCTGATTCACTAGGGACTGATTGTTGCAATGAATTATTTTTGTCTGCAATTCCTTTATGATTTCTGGTAGTACTGAAAAGCGACTCATTAAATACTGCAATCTGTTTTCTGTATCACTTGAGTTGAAAGATTCTTGAGCTATCTGTATAGAATCTGCGTCTTCCGGATATAAATTGTCCACTTTTTTGACATCACTGAAATGATTTGCAACCACGAACCCCACCTGTATTAAAGTAGGCTGACGAGATTATGCTAACTTTAGAGCCAATTCTCTGACAATTGAAATTCTACCAGGTGCTTTAATGAAAATTTTCTTGACATTGGAAACAAGACGGTCAACTTCCATTTATTATCTCACAGTTTGTGCTACGCTAAGTAGCCCATGTGCTAAAGAGGTCAAATGTATTAGTTGGGATAAAAAAACTTTTAATGCATTTGCATTTTGATAATGTACGTAACAGCATATGTAAGAAATAACAGCACTCTCGTATGTTATGTGACGCGCCACAAAAAGCTAGAGAATCGTTAAATAATTTTGCAATTATGGAATAATTTTTTCTATTTAATATATGAATATTTAACAAACAAGTTGTACTTCCCATTTCATAATGCACTGCATAAAAATTAGCCTTTATCGTCTGTGATCTTGTCCATTGAAAGTCAAATGTTTTAACGCTTCCCGGATATCATGAATAACTTTGTTGAAAACTCGGGCACCACATTTTACAAAGGATAATTTCGTCAGGCACCCTTTTATTAGTATGCTTTACTAAAAAAGTTTTAAGATAAATTTATTTTGCAGAGCGAAATGTTTCCATTTATAAATGCTGAACATAATTCCTTGGCGAATGATTCTCGTGAACCTCCAGAGACGCTGACCTTTTCCCCAACTGACATACTTGCACATCTTTGAAGTAAAGCAGATTTTCCATGTTCATCCTCACTGAAATTATCCCTTCCGAACTCCGGAATACAGACGACCGCGACAGTTTTCAGGTGGTATAGCGAAGAAAAGTATTATTCACTTCCAATTCTTGCTTTTGAACTGCGATTGCAACTGCAGGCAATTTTTAGCACATCCGGCAGATGCGACCTTACGTCATACCTCAGATATTTCAGCATCACCTTATGAAGAAAGGGGACCCTAGCTTCTGCAATATGCTAAAAAATTAGGTCACGTGATGAAATCGCATAACTAGTCATTAGATGTAATTTCAAGAAAGTAAAATAAAATTATTGCATGCTCAACTAAATAGAATCTTAAATACCGTACTTTGTAACTTCGTCATAAAATATTTTGTTATTAATGGGAATTCTTATCTAGAACACAGTCAAGCCAGTGCGCTGGGACAGAGCGGACGTACCAGGAGAACCGGTTGTTTTGTCTACTGCGTGTGTGGCCTGATAGTGAGTGAGCGCAAGAAAGACATATACCACACTGTGAGTGATATTATCGATCACCAAGTGTAGGAATTTAAAGTGAGTATTTCAGCTAAATTTAACAGTGAAAAGAAATGGAAATGTACGCGAGGAAAAATACCCTCAGGATCAAGTTTGCTTTAAGTGCAACGCGACCGTCGGCATATGAAGTGCATGATTTCATAGCAGATACATTACGGTTAAATGCGGAACAAGTGGATACAATACAGTTAATTGCAAGTGAACGGGCAATTTATGTTAAATTAATATCAGCACTCTTGCTGGAGAAAACCCTCAATAACTTCTCGGCGGAAACACCTTTCACATATATGAATGGTGAGATGACTAAAGTGCTTATCGAACACGTGACCGGTAATGCTGTCAATGTCCGAGTGTTTGATGTACCCCCAGAGCTCCCGGCAGAGGTCTTAAAAGCAGCGTGGCAGCGTTACGGAACGGTATATGACGTCCGGAAGGAACAATGGAGCCGACAATATCGCGTCCCGGTGTTTAATGGGGTACGAGCGGTAAAGATGCAACTGAAGACGAACATCCCTAGTTTTATCATCATTGGCAGCTACAGATTATCGGTGTCCTACGCCGGCCAACCCAGATCCTGCTACGTCTGCAGTAGCACGGCACATCTAAAGGAATTTTGCCCCCACCGTCCGACCGCAACACGCCCAGTGGCGACTGGACGGAGAAACGAAACAGAACCGACGAAGGTGGTAGTGGACACGCAGAGTGAGGGAGCGCATCTTACGGATGAAAACAGGCAAACGTCCCTGGTGAATGACAGTCAACAGGAAGCAGCAAGGTCTGCACCGCAAAGGGAGTATGCCTCCATAGTTCGAGATACCACAGGGAAACGAGTACATCTGGCCAATCCGGAGGAGATAATACCACCCGAGGTGGGTCCACTTGTAACGGAGACAGCTGCAGCAGAAGAGAAACGCCCGACCGAGAAGAAACGGGCCAAGCGGGCGAAGACAAGCAAAGCCCAGAAGGAAGAACCATCCTGGAATAACCAAATGGAGCTGGAGGAAGTTGTGGAAGAAGCCCATGAGGAGGCACGTCTATTGCAAGTCCCGTCCACAGACACAGCAGATACGGCTGGAGTACTGACACAAGAGCCTGCCTCAGCATTGATTGGCAGCAGTATCCTGGAGGAGGGAGGTGACAGGAACACCTGTGAGGTTCTACCTGCAAGGAGGGACGCGGGAAACAACCCCCAGAGTGATTACGAAGCAGCACAGTTACAACAAAGTGTGAGGTGCCCAGCGGTGGAGATAGGAGCAGACTCCAATTACCGGGAGGACACCCCCGGCACCACCGTAGCGGCACGACCATCTGCGAGTGATTTTCGACCGCAAGTACTCGAACGGCCACACAGATCCCAAGAGGACCAACCACGGTCAGCTGAAGCAGTCGCAATTTATCGGCGTGCAGAGATGGCTGGTGGATCTCATCCCTCTCAACCTGATGCGAGGGCCACAGAAGCGGAGTCGCCGATCCTACTTCAGGTGACACGGAAGCCCCAGGTGTCCTTATGTGACCCAAGGCTTAAGGGAAACCCTCCGGCACAGATAACCCCAGCTAGACATCCAGAGACCGAACAGTAGCACACTAGCAGCAATGCACGAGGCCAAGGACGTAGACGCCCGAGTTACACTATCTTTGCGACAGTCGCTTTCATAATGATCTATCTACGAACGGTGGCAACAGTGAATGTGAATGGGTGCAGAAATCTAGTAACCCAAAAACTGCTCAATAGTTTCCTCCAGGTGAACAACATTGACATATGCTTTCTCCAAGAAGTAAATACTTACAACTTGGATGCTCTTTACAATTACGACTATAAAGTTAACCTAGGTTTGAACGGCAGAGGAACGGCAATAGTGTACAGGAAGGGACTTCCCCTGCAGAATTTTCAGATGGATCCCGACGGACGGGTCCTCTCCGCTACTTTGGAAGAGACCGTCCTGGTTAACATATATGCTCCAGCTGGGACACAGAATAGACACGAGAGAGAGCGTTTCTTCCAAACCGATGTAACCCCGCATTTGCGACAAGGCAAGGAACTTCTGCTAGCAGGCGACTTCAATTGCACGCTGCAGGCGAAGGATCAAAAAGGTGCTACGAATTTTAGCATCATGCTACAACACCTAGTGTCACAGCTGCAACTGCTTGACGCATGGGAGATCAAGCATGGGAACGAAGTGGAATTCACTTTCATCCGCAACACTTCTGCCTCACGCATCGACCGACAGTATCTATCTCCCGGAATGGCTCCAAATGTCCATCGAATTTGGGTCATTCCGGTGGTTTTTAGTGACCATCATGCAGTGCTATGTCAATTGCAAATAAATGAAATAAGGCTTGAGACGGCCGGCCGTGGCTACTGGAAACTCAATAATTCTATGCTGGAGGACACAGACATTAGGGAACAATTTCAAATCAAATGGCTTCAGTTACAGTCGGCCTTTAGAAGTTCAACTCGGAAGAGTTTTTGGTGGGTGAACACGGCAAAACCAGCGATTCGCTCCCTATTTAAATCCATGGGTATTGTGAGGGCACAGGCCAAGAAGCAGCTACTACATTTTTACAATGAGGCGCTGTGGGGGCTGCATCTGAAGCAAAGGGAGGGTTATGAGGTGCAGACGGAGATAAAAAAAGTAAAAGAAATCATCAAATTAAAACACTTACACCAGTTGGAAGGACATAAAGTTCGAGCCAAAGTGAAATCCATGCATGAAGCGGAACAGAACTCATTTTATTATTTCGCAAAGGAGCGGCAGAAGGGACATGGAAGATATCCTCAAACAATACGGGACGCGCACACTGGAACTGCCCATGTTGGAACGCGCGCCCAGCTCCAGCTTATAGCGGATCACTTTCAGGCTTTATTTCAAGAAGCGCCAGAAGCAGACACCCCTTATAGGCGTATGGAACATGAACTGTTTGACACCGGCATCACCCAGGAATCCGCAAAAATACTTACCAGCCCTATCACGGAGCGGGAGGTGTTGGTCGCCATTGAACAAGCCAGTCGACACACATCACCAGGTCCTGATGGGCTCACCTATGAATTCTATAGAAAGTTCTGGCCAGTAATCAAGAACGAAGTGATGGAAGTATATGCGGAACTGTGGGAGACAGCAGTGTTTCCCGCAACCTTCGCGGATGGTGTTATCACCCTGGTGCCGAAGAAACAGAAAACCGCCACCATGAAGGACTATCGTCCAATAACGCTGCTAAACGCCGATTATAAGTTATTTGCGAAAGTTCTGGCTAACCGATTAAAAGGAGCATATGCAGAAATCATGCATTGTAACCAAGCGGCAATATCGAAAAAGAACATTATTGACACATTGGCGGAACTGCGTGACACGCTGATCCATCTACGCAGAGAAGATAAAGCGGTGGCTTTGATCAATCTCGACTTTCAACAGGCTTTTGATAGAGTGCGCCATTCGTATCTGTGGAACTGCTTAACGGCTGCGAAATTTCCAGTGCCGGTAATCAACCTTATTCAGGGACTCTACGGCACGGCACAGTCTCGAGTCTTATGGAACGGATGGTTTTCCAGGCCGGTACGAATACAACGATCAGTACGTCAAGGCTGCCCGCTATCAATGGGATTGTTTTCATTGGCATTGAATCCTTTACTCCAGAGGTTGCAACAAACCATGCGAGGAGTCAGTGTATACAATGAACGGTTCACACTTACAGCCTATGCTGATGATGTGACTGTGGTGGCTGCAGATAATGAAGACATGACGACCATGCAACAGGGATTGGAGCAGTACACAACGATGTCCGGTGCAGTGTTAAATGCTGAGAAATCGGAGATCCTAATATTAGGAAATTGGCCGGAACCGCCACAGACCTTGGGGATGCAATGTGTGACTACTACAAGGATACTTGGAATATGCTTTATGGCAAATATAGAAGATACGATTGCAGTTAACTGGAGGGAAAAAATTAATAGTTTACGCCATTCCTTATCCATGGAGAGGATCCGGAACCTGAATTTGCTACAACGCATCTGGTACCTGCATACTTATGGTCTAAGCAAAATTTGGTATGTGGCACAGATTCTGCCGATTGCAAAACGTGACGCACAGAAATTGGAACAACTCCTTGGTTACTTTTTGTGGACTGGAAAAGCATATAAGGTGAGCCGGCCTCAACTACGTTTGCCTCCGTCCAAAGGTGGTTGCGGCTTAGTGGACATTGCCAAGAAATGCATGGCCTTATTGGGGAAAACCGCCACACAATCATTGCGCGGATCTGGCTCATCCATTGACCAAAATTTCTGGAATGAACAGCTGCATAACCCTCAGGTGGCACTCAACGGATTTAAACCCACTGTTCTTCACCTAAAACGAATTCTGGACAACAACGATGACATTACGGCCTTCGAATGCACCCGGAACCACTACCGTATGCTCACGACAGTTCATCTGGTGCCCAGAGTGGCAGAGAAATATACCAGGGAGTGGAAAGTGATCTGGCAGAATTTATTTTGTAAACATGTGCCCAGTGATTGGCAGGAAACCACCTATGAAGTATTAAATGAGACTATACCGACAGCGGATAAACTCTGGCGACATGGAAGGGCACAGTCAAACCAATGTCCATCTTGTGCCGCCGTCGACACACTGGACCACCGGATTGCTTCCTGTAAGCAGGTTGAAGTCATCTGGGTAGAGCTCAGGACCTACGTCGCCAAATGGTACCCACCGCAAGCTCCACCATGCCTTGAGAAGCTCCAGCGTTTGGAATTTCATTTTCCGAATACTGCACTCCAACGCTGTGTAGTTTGGCTGGTAATGGGAACAATGTACTGGATCCTTAAACAGAATAATGGCCCAGTGGCGCAGAGGAAGGATTGGGTCAGTTTTGTGAGACAGGCACGCTGGCAACTGATAACTTCTGGTCTTAGCAAATCAATGCAGCCGTACATAACACGCCTTGCACTTTAAATACGACAATGCAACTATAATCAAAATAATATATACATAAAAAAAAAAAAAAAAAAAATTAAAAAAATAAAATAAAATAAAAAATAAAAAAAAGCTAACTTTGAGTATCTGTTATGAAAATAAATGACCATGTGTCACCTAAAAAAAAAAAATAACAGGTTAAACTTAAAGTTAAGGTTTTCATAAAAAAAAGCAAAAAAAAAAAATAAATAAATAAAAAAAAAGCAAAAAAAAAAAAAAAAAACGCGGCACTATGTGTCAAAAAAAAAAAAAAAAAAAAAAAGAACAGGAAAATATGACACTACTTGCAAATTTCAATAAATATGCATTCAAAATCAATTTTCCACAAAACATGCAATTATATACGCTTTGAAACTGCACCAGTGACCTCGTAAAGGTGAGATCGGTAAAGAATATTGATAATGCATAAATACATATATTTGGACTATTCAAAAATTCTATACGTTTTGCGTGCAAATCCGGACTCTGCTAATTTGGTAATGCGAGAAGGTAATAAACAGTATGACTGATGCGAGTCCCTAAACTGAGCGGAGATTATGAAGAACTCATTCCGATGACACCCTGAGCATGGGGAAAATAAAACATCAAGACAACTTTAATATGGATTTATTAATTAGCATATTTACATATTTGTATAGAGGATTCATTACTACTTGCACCATGTTTTGTTTCATCAGCGCTCTTTTTACTTTCTCTACGGGTAAGTAGGGAAAGTATTGTATTCCACCCAAAATTCGATGTCGAGACTTCACCGGAAATATATGTTTTAAAACCCCCGGAATAAAAAAAAGTTTTTTTGCAAAAATGTCCGTATGTGTAATACTAAAAAAAATATTTTATTGTATGTATGTATCATTAGTGTTCACGACCTGTGGTACTATATGTAGGAAGAATAGGCGTTAACTTAAAGAAATCCGTGTGCTCAAGAGGATATTAAAAAAAATCCCCAAATCCAAAGTACCTCTTACATGGAAAAATGTTGCTTAATTTTGACTTTCTCAAAAATAGCTCTAATGGTTTCGATGTTAATAATGAATATTTAAGATATTTGCATGGAAAATTATATATATCTTCAATCAATTTTCTATAAATAGCTGTGAAGATCTCTTCATTCTGAATGATTTTCGTATAGCTGGTAAGTCTTAAGGGAGTGAAAAAATCTACCTAAAATGTATATCTGATTAAAACATATAATTAATTTAAATATTTCCTAGTTATTCTTTTTTATTAGTTTTAATTTTCAAATACAACATTTCTACACTTGGAAAGTCATTATTTATTTTTTCGAGGTCAATCAAAGGGCATGAAATTTCAAAGTCATATCATAGCGATATGCTGTTTAAAAATCGGAATATCGGTTTACCTATTGCATTCTACAACGAAATGTGTAAATGTGAATTGACAGCTACGTGGATTAATAATATATATGATAAATTTAAATGCTTTTCTCTACTCATTCTTCAACAAATTATACTTAAAAAATCTTATTATATTAACTTTACATTAATCCAGATATTTCTTTTTGTAGAAATGGTTTTATTATGTTATTTATTTATGGGTTCAATAATAATAAGGGTATACAGTAGGCTTATACGTTAGCTAAGTGTTTAAGAGATGGTTGATATAGAATGGTCTTAAAATTACGATCTCTCGCATAACACACACAAAAAAAAAAAAAAAAAAAAAAAAAAAAAAAAAAACCAACCAACAGGGAGTAGCTATATCGGAAATGTTTAACTAAAACTATATTTAGCATAAATTGTTAACTTTAAGGAGTTCTACATGTTTTGCATAGGGAGATTTTGTCTCTTAGGGTTTACAAATTATGCGAAGGTTTTAATTTGTCTTGAAAATATCCTAAACGGATAGTAGGTGCTTTAATTAAAATCGCTAGAGCAATGTTTGAGGAAAAAAAGCACAATTTTCTAAAAAAATTTCCATGTAATGGATAGTTTGGAGTAGGGAGATTTTTCAACCCACTTTTCGGTTTTGAATTAGATATGCCGTTCATAGACACACACACACACACACACACACACACACACACACACACACACACACACACACACACACACACACTCACACACACACAAAACACATAATCCTTGTTGGATTCAAGGAACCTCAAATCATGAATTTCCAGTGACACCTCGGTATCTAATTTTTGTGTGGCATACAATTTAGTGTAAATACGCAGTAGGGAACGCAATGGATAGGTTAATAAAATTTTTTAAGAGTAGTTTCAGAGGTATGAATGGAGAAAGTCGTGTAGATACAACATACAAAAAGTTTAACTATAGTGCCACAACTATTTTACATGTTTAAAATATGCAAATGTTCTTCATGCTTCCCCTATGTGCTGTAAAAAGTTGGTACCATATGATAATATGATATAAACCGCTGAGACTTATATGTAATGAAATCCTGTCACCGGTTGCAAAATCAATTACAGGCAAAAATGTATCAAGTTTAACCAAATACGGATAGAAAAAACTTTTTATATGAGTGGATAATGGGAAATGATAGATGAGAGAAAAAGTTGTATATAATAGGGCCACACTTTAGATTCTGACCCACCCTTACTTTTCTTGCTGATAGTGAAAGCGAATGCAACATGCTCCGCAATGTTATTCTTTGTGGATAATCTGAAAATCATACACCACTATAAATTAAATCTAAATTTTACTTTAATGAAAAGGGATTTAAAGTCTCTCTCTACGAATTCAGAAAGGCTTTAAAAAGCGAAAGTAGAAGCGCCCATAGATCTTTTAATGTTTCAACCAACGAACCTGTTTAATTACAAGAAAGTTCCTTCTAACTTTTTCGCTACCGGGGTTTAATATATTCCTAAGGTAGTGAAAGAAAGCAGAGCAAGTGGAAGATTTGGGGAGTGGGACGTAATAAGGCAATAAGAAATGTCGGTGTTGTTGAATAGAGAATTAATTACATCTCTTTCTCTTCTAACTTCGTCTTCCTTTATGACGACTAACGTCGCTAACTACCTACAGCATTATTGGGCTCCGCAGAGTGGATTCCATTTCTCTTTTAAGCGAAATCGGTCACTAACGTGTTACTTTACTCTAGAGAAGGAGTGCAAACGTTTTCTTATTTTCAATTTTAATAATTATTGCATTCAGACTTCAATTGTTCAGGCTACGGAAAGTGTCTCACCTCCATCGCTGTGTACAACATGGTGCTGTATTTGCATCTTGCCTAATTGCGTCTGTTTACTTTCTCTTAACACCTCTCTGTGGTAGGTGCAGCAACTATTACATTTTACTAAACATTTTGTTACGGAAACACACATTTTAGGGCCCAATAAACCGCAGTTACTTTTAGAAATTCTCCCTATCTTTATACGTGTGAAAAGCATAAGTAAAAAGACGAAAAATCGGACAAATGCCAAATCGGGCATTCAAGTTCAGTATATTTTAAGGATGCAAGAGGAAGACTTTAAAGACATTTCCTTGCCTCAAACTAAGTTTTACAAGAAAAAGTATTTTTTTTAAATTTTTAGTTTTCTAAAATTGCTCAATTAACTTTGATTAAAATATCACATTGACCTAAATAAAATGAACGGTGAAGGTGAGGATGGAATACTCCACAATGTACATGTCTTTATTCACACACAAACGTACATTTTTATTTTCTCTACCCTTACCCATAGTAGAGGAAGTATTCCACTTGACAAAAATTTGATACCTGCGATTTCCAATCGAAATTCATGTTTTGAAGTTCAATAATAAAAATCGGTGTTTGTATTCGTAAGGCTTTCTCTATACTCACACATAAACTATTGTTGCAAAAGTTTACTCATTTGATTTACATCATATTAATAGAGATAAACCTTTGCAGAAATTGCCTTATTACATGTTGCCTTGTAGGTGCAATGGGAAGAGAAGAATACTGTAGGATTTCTGCGATAGCGGATTGCTATGCAATGGTGTTGCAATTCTGTTCTCTCTGCAGAGTCAAGGAAAAAGTTTTAAGTGTAAGTATTTGAAAATTCAAATCAATAACAAGCCTGTCTCGGAAATTGTCAACTCCACCAACAAAATTATTTGATATAAAGTTTGCAGATTAATAAGATCTAACATTGTTGGCCAGTGATGAAAAACGCATTCTGAATCAAGGGGACTGCAAGGCTATTCCCGGAATTCAATAATATACACTTCACTTGTTTCAAAATATTTAAGCACATGGTAGTTATGTTTTATTAAAAAGTAGGTCAATTTCTGAGAGAATAAAAACTGTTCACAAATGTTCCACGTAAAGGGAGTTTGGGAAGCGGGGTAGGTGGGGCATCTTTTGAAAATCTTACTGTTACATCCTTGGCAGATAAAGAACTTAAGTACCATGTTTTGTTTTTAATATATTTTTTGTTTCGAGTTACGCTGTTCACAGACAGATGTACAGATGAGCGCAAGCGCACGCGGGGACACACCTTTTTTATTTAAAAAGTCCGTTTTTTGAGTTCAGAGGTCCCCAAAACATATTTCTAGTGGAATACTTGTACAATACTATACGTATCAGTTTTCGAGACATTAGTTGTTAATGGTTCGAATTGCTTAATACCAATGCTTTTAAATTCTTGTCGATTTTCAGTTGTTTGTTCCGGTTGCATGGACATTAAAACAGTGGCATAGGCAGGAATTGAAGGTTGGGGGGGGGGGGGGAGGGGGTGTCCTTGCTCCTAGCATACTGCTATGGCATTTAAAACAAACATTGACTCAGTAAAAGTTGTTATAGAACAAAATTCAACCTCCGCGTTTGCTAAGGGAAACTTTTGGGAATTTACTCTGGTATTATGTTCACTTCTTTATGTACATTAAATAGTGCTAGTCCATTCAGTCTTTCTTCACTATTTGAATTGCGCAAAAAGTTTTCAGCCCCCGAAGAGTCGAGAAACTGCTTTCTGAAATAGCTATTGTTATATGTAGAGTTCATAGAATTTTGAGAAGTTTGTGAATATTTGGGAATGACGGTTGAAGAGCGGCTTGTAATGGCAACATATTCCCATTTTCTTTTCCAGTCTGAAACTCAGATTTTACTATAGAAACGGAACTTAGTAAATCAGTCTTTTAAAACACCAATGATTCAGAAATGCTTTTCCATAAACACCCAAAACAATCTTTTATAACCCACATTGAAGCATGTAAATTGTATTTCTTTATAATATAATGTCTTTGTAACCTTTCAATCAGTTCTTTATAAGTATATCTAACAATGGAAGGTACACTAGTGGATCAATTTCCACGTACTTGTAGTTTTCCCTATTTGTCTGCTCGACGAGATAATTTTCTCGAAGTCCTTCAGTACACTTAAAACTTGGGTGAAAATTGCCTTATGTATTGGGTCTATATTTGTGCAAAGTTTGATTGATTGTGTCCATATGCTGCAAACATTTCACTACATCACATCCTATGGATTGCATTAGCACTGACAAAGGATATGTTAACGGAAAAATCTTTTCACGTACCAACAAACTGTAAAGCTTTCATGTAACAAACTGGTTAATAATTGACTTAGTGGACGCGTCTTTAAGAAAAGTTTCTTATTGTTGCGGGCCCATTACCACTGTTGGAAAAAAGTTCTTTCACAGTAGGCAACGCCTTCAGCACTCTAACCAACGTGTTTTAACACAATCGGTGTAGCGTTTGCGATGTACGCATTCACACTTTCACTATTGTCAGATTTGTCTTGTGACGTCGGGCTCAGCGCATAAAAAAGGACGGACGGGGCCAAGGTACTTTACACCACATGCCGTGCCGGCGAGCGGACAAACATGTTCAAGGTCAGGATGTCTTGCGCGACTGCTGTGTGTACGTGACTGTCAGCAATCGAAGTGAACAAGATTATGAGAAGTAGAAATTGTGAGTTGTGATAGTCCGAAAAACTGTAGACTGTTAACGACGAGAAGAAAGTTGTATAGTTGTGTAAACTTTTAGCAAATAATAAAATGATAGAAAAGTAATCGCACTGATTTTTGTAATTTTCACAGTATTTTATACACTTCTTCACGAATTGAAAGGAAGCTCTTAGTTATTTCCATTCTCATGAACAGACTCAATATCGTAGGTGTTGCAGTACAGTGGCAACGATTTTTTATCTGTGAATAATAACAAACTTTCGAGCACTTAAAATCTGGACAGCACGCACTTGTTTAAATTATAGAAGCAGCTGTTTTGTGGGCGCTAAAACTTTATTCTAAGAGTTCATACGGAATCTGAGCAACTAATTATTGATGCAAGCGAAAATGAAGGCAATTTTCTCGCTATTAAGATGTAGGATTGCTAGTGTGGATGATCTGACAGAACATTTCAAATAATCATTTAATGAATTAGTTATTTTTGAGAAAGCAGGGAAACATTTCACAAAATCAATGTCATTTCTAATAGATGCGACTTTGATAAAGCCAAATTTAACATATAATACGCACAATGAGCGTAAGTAGCCTTTGGGTAAATCTTTAACTCAGCGTGAACTCATTTGAAATCGCTATTCATATTACTTTCACCGTCATAGCCGCCCGCCTCTGTAGCGCGGGGGTAGCGTGTCTGCCTCACGTCCAAGAGGTCTCGAGTTCGAATCTCGCTTAGGACGAGTTATCCGGATAAAGCTTTTACCAAGGTTTTCCTTATTCTTACGGTGGTGGTGAGCCTAATGCATGTGATCCAATACGCGCGATTGTCTGCTCCGTGGACTCGAGCAATAAGGCCCTCCGCTAATGTTGCAAGAGTGCCATACACTCTGACGACCGTGCTGGCGATAGAACTGATCCACCTCTACCAATCCATTATTTTGGATATGCGACGTTGAGTGATTCCGCACATTTACATCAAACTGTGCTGAAGTTCAAGTCGGCCATTGAAACAGCTGTGTACTGATTCATGTCGCACTGCTGTTAAAAGTTACCGTACTGGAAACTACATAAGTAACGCAGAAGGATGGGCACTAAGGATTCTGTGCATGCGCAGGAATTTTGTTATGCTCGAGTCGATTGTTCCAGTACACACATGGCTAAAGGATTGCATACCTTCCGTATTAACATACCAAAACGAATGTTAACAAATTGTCACAAACGTTCGTTCTCAAATTCGGACGCTCTCCAACTCCCAAACCGTGCATTTCCGGACAGGGGGTTCCTATTTGAAAATCGATCAGTTTGCCATCCCGCACAAAATACTAAGAGTTGCGGTGTTTTTTGGGACACCCAGTATATATGTTTCATAGACCCTTGGTCATTGTATTAAATTTATTTTTATAGATAATATATGCCGTTCTTTCTCGGCCTTTTGAACATATGCCGTTCTTCCTCTAAGCCCTAAACCAGTTTTCCTATCCCTTTCGGAGGCACCTTAGCCGAAGCCATTCGAATAGCCGTGATCGTTAGTGCGATAAATAATGGACTGGCCATCCATTCAAAGCCAAATGTCGCGAGTTTGAATCCCAGCAACTGCAGTCAAATGTGCCTGTGATAAAGGAAGAGGAGAGCCCGAGTAAAACAATAGGTGTAATGGCACGCTTGGAAGCTGGATTTGACATTTGACCGGATTTTGCTTCTTATACAAAAAACACAACAGTTTCATTGATAAAATGTATAATTTTCACAATATGACACAGCTACAAATAATTGAATTCTATTTATTTAGCTTGGCACAACAAGAAAGCAGAGCAAATAAACCAGGTATACCAACCGACTAATAAAAAATCTAGCACTAACACAAACTAAGCTAACAAACCCGCCAGTATATCTAAATATTTTTACAATATGAGACAGCTGCATATACCTGAACTGCTCATTTTTTGATTCGATAGCGCCTTTATCACTACAGTTTTATTGAATAAAATTGTAGTTTTACAATATGACACAGCTGCAAATACTTTAATTCTATTTATTTAGGTTGGCACAAGTACAATTTAGAAAAAAGAGCCAATAAAACAGGTATACCAGTCGACTAACAAAAAATATAGCTTAATAAAAACAAATCTACTATATTTACCTATTCATAAAATGAAAACTAATTTTCTTGAGGCGTAATCACGCCAAAACTACTGATTTTATCGATATGGGGCTGCTATTCAAAGCGGAAACGTTCCTAGTGGTTTTACACTACTTATTTTTTGGATTCTATAGACCCTTTGTCATTGGAACGTTATTTTGCTACATATGCCGTTCTTTCTCTAATTCCTAATTCCAGGCCATCCATTCAAAACCAAAAGATATGAGTTTGAATCCCAGCAACTGCATTGAAATGTGCCTGTGATAACGAAAGGAGAGGGCGCAAGTAAAATGATCGGTGAAATGGCACGCTTAGAAGCTGACGGGGCTACATTTGACTGTAGTTGTATGGATTTTTCTTCTTATTCTTTAAAAAACCACTACACTTTTAGTGAACAATTTGCTATTTTTACTTTCTCTACTGGTAAGTAGAAGGAAGTATTGTATTCCATCCAAAAATTCGATGTGGAGATTTCACCAAAAATATATATTTTGAGACCCCCTGAATAAAAAAAAGTGGTTTTAGAAAAAGGTCCTTGTGTGTGTGTGTGTTGTGTGTGTGTGTGTGTGTGTGTGTGTGTGTGTGTGTGTGTGTGTGTGTCTGTCTGTCTGTCTGTGGACAGCATAACTCAAAAACGAAAAGTCGGTTAAAAACCAAAGTTGGTATTTAAGTTTAATGTCTTTCAAGGATGCGACACGGAGATTTTGAAGAAAATAGCCCCACCCTAAACTACCCTTTACATGGAAAATTTTTCGAAAATTTTGATTTTCTTGAAAATGGCTCTAACGATTTTAATTAAAATCCCATATATTTAAGATATTTTTATGACAAATGAAATGCAAATCTTGAATTTTTTGGCTATAGCCTTGTAATCCTGTTTACTCCGGATGACTTTTGAATAACTCGTAAACCGTAAGAGATAGATAAAATCTTACGATATAAAAATGTAAATCTTGCCAAAACTAACCGTTTATGTCTGAATACATTTTTTGTAGAGTGAACCGTTTCGGAGATATTCCTTGTTATTTGTGTCAGTTTCGGAAAACTTAAAACTTTCGCGAAATGGAACATCGTTGTTCATTTTTTTATGTGTTAAGGTGCAAATAGAATGGGATTTCTAAGTTTTAAAAGATTTGACTATCACTCAAAGCCTAGTGTATTCTAATATTCCCCTTGCACCTACAAGGAAATGAGCAATAAGATAATTTGTGCAAATGTTTATCTCAACTAACACGAAGAAGATATAGGAATAAGATTTTGTAAGAGTGGCTAGTACAAGAGTAGAGAAAGACACGTGAGTGCAACACATCAGATTTTTACAATATGAGACAGCTGCAAATATTTGAATTCAGTTTTTTAGATTAGTATAAGAAGAAATTAGAAAGAGCCGATAAGGTATCCCTAACATTAACATATTTGCACTTATCTTATTAGACACACTGGATTATAAGACAAAGGATTAAAAAAATTACCAAGCATCTTTCCATTGCCAGAAAATTGGGGAGTATGAACGTCGCATCCTCGAAATATAAAGGGTCGTTGACTAAATTAAGCTATTGTTAAATCTTAAGTATTAATGTTAATGATTTTTATCCTAATGTAATTATGTATTTAATTTCGAATTTAAATAAACATTTAATTTTTACTTTCTCTACTATGTATAGTAAAGTAAAGGAAGTATTGTATCCCATCCAAAAATTCGATATCGATATTTCAACGGAAATATGTGTTTCGAGGCCCCGCGAAAAAAAAAAAAATTAGCAAAAGGTCTGTGTGTTTGTTTGCTTGTGTGTGTGTGTGTGTGTGTGTGTGTGTGTGTGTGTGTGTGTGTGTGTGTGTGTGTGTGTGTGTGTCTAATTTGTGTGTCTGTCAGTCTGTGTGTCTGTCACTCTGTGGACAGCATAACTCAAAAATGAAAAGTCGGTTAAAAACCAAAGGTGGTATTTAAGTTAAATGTCCTTCAAGGATGCGACACGAATACTTTGAAGAAAATTGCTTCACCCTAAATTGCCCCTTACATGGAAGCCTTTTCGAAAATTTTGATTTCCTTGAAAATGGCCCTAACGATTTTGATTAAAATGACATGCTTAAGATAAAATGACATGTTTAAGATATTTTTATGACAAGTGAAATGTATATCTGAATTTTCTGGCTATAGCCCATGTAGTCCTGTTTACACTGGATGATCTTTTCATACCTGGTAAACCGTAAGAGATAGACCAAATCTTACTATACAAAAATGTAGAACTTGCTAAAACACACAATTTATGTTGAAATACATTTTTTGTGGAGTGAACTATTTCGGAGATATTCCTTGTTATTTGTGTAAGTTATCGAGGACATACTTCTGTCAAATGGAATGTTGCTAGTCATTTTAATTTTCTCTACCGGTAAGTAGAGGGAATATTGTATTCCACCCGAAAATTTACTGACGAGATTTCACTGGAAATATATGTTTTAAGACCCCCGAATCCAAAAAAAGCATTTTTAGAAAAAGGTCCATGTGTGTGTCTGTGTGTCTATATCAGTCAGTGGACAGCATAACTTAAAAACGAAAAGTCGGTTAAGAACCAAAGTTGGTATTTAAGTTTAATGGTTTTCAAGGATGTGACACTAAGATTTTGAAGAAAATTGTCCCACCCTAAACTACCCTTTAAATAGAAAATTTTTCAAAAATTTTGAATTTCTTGAAAATGGTTATAATGATTTTGAATAAAATGCCATGTTTGAGATATGTTTACGACAAATGACATGTATGTCTTGAATTTTCTGTGTGTAACCCATGAAGTACGTTTTACGCTGGATGACTTTTGCATAACTGGTAAACCGTGAGAGATAGACCAAATCTTACTATACAGAAATGTAGATGTTGCTAAAACGCACAATTTATGTCGAAATAAATTTGTTTGTACAGTGAGCCATTTCGGAAATATTCCTTGTATTTTGTGTCAGTTTCGGAAAACAAAATTTTCGTGAAATGGAACATCGTTGTTTACTCTTTTATGTTAAGCGAGCAAAGAGAACGGGATCTCAAAGCCTTAAAGAATTTGACTATCATTCTGTTCTATTCCCCTTACACCTACAAGGAAATAAACAATGAGATACTTTTTTAAAATTTATTTATTTAGATTGAGCAGCAGTAATTACATGCTTCACAGATCTGGTAGTACAAAAACACTAATAATAACATAAGAATAACATTGTAGAGGTAGGGCAGTGGGCCTCTGAACTAATACAAATGTAATATATAGGCTGTAATGGCGATAATTTACACATCACAAAGAGACTAGAAAAGCAAAGGTGGAGCAACAGATTAGTCAGAGCTAGAGGTGTTATCGCTGAGAAGCAGATCCTGTGGAAATCGTCGCTTCAGTCGTGTTGGTCGCCGACATCTGACGCCGATGTTGTACGTCACAGCTCCTGGAACGTGGCGTAGATTGGAGAAGAACCGTCGAGCGAGCTGTCGGATGAAATGATGGAGAGGAAGAAGTCGCAGCTCATGATGGAGCTGCTGGTTGCGTACAAACCAAGGAGCATTGATAGCAACTCGGAGGAATCGGTTCTGGGCGACCTGTAGACGCCATAGGTGACATACTGTCAGTCTCCCATACCTGGCAGGCATAAGTAATAAGAGGGCGAACAAGCGATTTGTACAGGAGCAGTGAAGATTCCAAACCAAGTGATTTATGCTTGTGGAACAAAGAAGGAAGTTTGGAAAGACGAGCCGATACCAGGCTAATGTTGTGGTCTATATGAGGCTTCCACGTGAGCCGAGTATCCAATAATACCCCAAGGTACTTGACTGGTGTAGAGAGGAGAGCCACGACACATGAATATTCAGAAGACGTATAGGTGGAGGTGAATTATAGCGGCGTAGAGTAAAAACCTTGGCTTCCGTTTTCTGAGTGTTAAGGGTAATACACCAAGTGCAAAACCAAGGTGTGAGGCGATCGAGAGAGATCTGTAAGGTATTGACAGCGGAATGGAATCTAGAGAGAGAATAATATAACCAGGTATCATCAGCATACAGGGCAATTGAGGTTGGAGCTATACCGGGAATATCAGCGGTATAAATACTAAAGAGCGTGGGTGCTAGTATAGAACCTTGGGGGACTCCTGCTGAAATAGGATGTTTAAGGGAAAGAGTACCCCCAATGCGTACTGCAAAAGTGCGACCGATGAGAAAAATGGTAGTAATGTGTATCAAATAGTTCGGAAGCCCAGTGCAATAAAGTTTAAGTAGCAAGCCAGAATGCCACACTTTATCAAACGCCTGCGCTACATAAAGGAAAAGAGCTGGTGTATGTTGGCGATGCTCGAAGTCGCGGACTACATGTTGAATTAATCTCAGTAACTGATGAATAGTAGAGTGTTTCGGGCAAAAGGGAAACCCAAAATTGAAAAGAGGGAATGATGTGAGCATTGGTGTGGTACTGCACTAGACGGCGATGGATGACCTTCTCAAAGAGTTTGGACAGTGTGGGCAGAAGACTGATAGGACGATAGGTGCCTGGCAGGTGCTTAGGCTTATGAGGTTTTTGGAACACAATGATATGAGCAATATGTCTACGTGGAAGGGAAGTAGCCGATTTGAAGACAGAAATTCAAAATAGAAGATAGATAGGCAAGCGCTTTCTTGGTGAGATGCTTCAAGACTATATTGGGCAGAAGATCGTGCCTAGGTGATTTCTTGTTAGGAAAGCAGCGAATCAGATGAAAGAGCTCCCAAGGACTAGTGAAGGAGATCCTGGGGATCCCGGAACTGTAGCTCGTTGACATTGGTCACTGAGTTCATTTTCTACAGCTGCAGTGCTTGGAGATATGGCGTGAAGAGCAAAAGTTTGCTCGTAATGTGCAGCCAAGACCACACTTTGCTGCGACGTCCATGACAAGAGCTTTCCCGTCGGAGAGAGCAGGAATCACAGTAGGTTCACGAAGAATCCGGCTGGTGGCATCCCACAGTTTAATACTACAGTAGAGAAAGTCATGTGAGTGCAACACATCAGTTTTTTATCTCTTGGCCATACAAAAGGAACGGAATTTCAAAGCCTTCATATAGCGACCAGTTTTAAAAGATTTGACTATCGCTAAAAGTCTACTGTAGATATTCCCATATCCCCCTTGAACCTAAAAGAAAATTAGCAATAATGTGATTTCTACAAATGTTTATCTCAACTAGTATGAAGAAGATTAAGCAGTGATGTCCAACGTTTGAGAAAGACGGGTCTTTGGGTTTACGTCCTTCAGCTATACGCGGACTTCGCCTCTCTTTAGCCCCTAGCCGTGCATTGTGTTGCAGTGGCGGGTTGGTTACATGTAAGTTGCATTTGATTTACGAAAGCACTTTCAAATCTTATGTGATAAACTTCTGTTCATTAGTGACTGCCTTCGTACTGCTTACGTTAACTAAACTTAACTCAAAGTTAAGGATTCAATTTACACTGACATTTTTATCGTGCGAATCGATGTAACCTGAAACTAATAAAGTTATTTTATATGTTAAATTGTATTAACGTTTAAATTAAGCAAATTAAGTTAAGAAGTCTGTTGATATTTGGCGACATAGTCGAAGTGCATAGCCTCAGAAGATCCACCAAGTGATCGTTGCGTAACCAATTGCGATACAGTTATTTAATATAGTTCAATTTGGAGAAATTCTATTCGCAAATGTATGTAGAACTGTAACCACTCTTATACACACTACTCTTGCAAATGCTTATTTCTCTGCATTTTCATGAAGTATTTTATTGTTAATTTTCTTGTAGTTGCAAGGGGAATATGGGAATACAATAGGCTTTAAGTGATAGCGAAATGTTTTAACAGCTATGCTATGCGATGCCATTGAAATCTTTGCAAGGCCAAGAAGTGAAAGGAAGGGAGGGAAAAAATGAAGGAAGGATAACATATATTCCTATTTGAATAAAGTGTAAGTATTAGCAAATGCAAACAACTAAGAGAGAATAATTCGAAAATGGTACTCAAAAGAATTACGAAATATTTGACATAAATCATGTGTTTTAACCGGATCCACATTTTGTATTTAGAGGGAGTGGAGTGGATTATAGGCGCTCATTACGTAAGGTTCCCCCAGAGAGAAGTTTGGGCATACCTGGGATAGAGGAATAAGAGTTTGTTGTAAATTAGTGGAAGAAAAGAGCAAGTCATGGGAGTGTAGTACATCAGAGTTTAACTTTTTTACTGGTGTTTGCATAATTTCAATGAGAATTATGATTATGACACTAAAACTAAGCGGAGGAATGAAATCGTTTATACCTATATTCTTGACAAGGCGCCCCCACCCCCTCGGGAGGGAGGGGAGAGGTATGGGTGGCCGGATTAATGAGCCTTGTAGAAAACTAATTCGTTAATCAGGTTCATCAAATCAGTTCTCAGACGAACTATTGATTTTATAACTGGACATGGCTGATTCAGAAAACATATGAAAACTATGGAGCTAAGAAACGTCGTCTGTGCTTAGGGGCCAGGAAACGGCGGTGCATGTTTTAATGGAATGTGAGGCCACAGAACGGAAAACGTACAGATTCTTGGAGCCTAAACACAACTAGAAACATGAGCTAATCTAGAGAGACAGATGCCATACTTAATTGGAAATATAAACATCGATCCCTAGATTAGAAAATAGGAAGCGAATAAAATCTTCTTAGGCTGGCAACTCGTACAACCGGCTCCCTCCCTATGGGGGACCCGGGCCTCGGAGATCTCCTTGTTCCGGAGGACGGGATTTACATAGAACAAATGAACCTGCCATGCACGCCGAAACTCCCGACTACACTTAAAGCTCTGAAGCATCCAATCAGGATAAATGTGAAGTGCACCTGGGAATACCCACAAAAAAACCCATGGGTCTGTAATAGAACCCACGACCTTACGAATCCAGGCCACATACGCCACCGCCTGAGCCATCCTGCTCGGTGAGTAAGCACTAAGCTTTTATTAATATGGTAATCACTTCTACTTTGTCTAGCATAAATTTTAATTTATGGTTTTTTGAGGAGATTTATGAATAGATCTTTACTGCCACTATTGTACTACTCACCTTGAATATGTTGTAATAAAGGAACACCATAATGATGCATGGAATATAGAAGGAAGAAAGAGAAGAGTAGATGATGAAGTCGCTGTTGTAGAAGAGACAGAGATCGGGCCGCCGATCTGGAGTGTTGTTGAGACCCAAGACAATGGGACTGCCGATGGCTGCGGATATCATCCACACCAGAGCAATGGTTAACCATACCCGGCGATTGCTCTTGTGTTTCGCATACTTGATTGGTTGTGTAACTGCTATATACCTGTAACACATATAACATTATAATTAGTCTTTCGTACTTGTTATGAACTGCAATCGATGGCGTATGTGCTTAAAGAGCTGAAGGCAGAACATTTCAGGACATATACTACAAGGACATTTTGCTCAGATTTATAAGTAAGCCTAAACGTTTTCAAATGTGTACTCTTTAAGGAATAAGCAATGGGCGGCTTCAAATTTATAATGGACAATGTTCCGTTACCGGACAATGGACATATGCACTTAAATGTTATTAGTTTCCTAAATAGGATATCGCTCACTTCACTATTGAGAACTCTTCCCTATAATATAATGCCACACATTTCAAAGCAACTGAATATACTTCGACGTAAGGAACAAAATATAAGGTTTCCTCATAAGTTCGTTTCTCGTTACGTTTCAATCACACCTCACCCGCAGCACAGCTACAATAGAGTAGTTACCAAACTTTCTGTTTTAGGGAAGAAGTTTCACCTCGAAGTCGAGTAAACCACTTTTGACATGCCCGATTCGTTACTGCATCTTCCCTGTAGACAGCACAAATTTCTGCCGGCATTGCGAGGCTGTTTTGCCCTTACGATAGTAAAAGCTGTCGAAAAAGTTTCTTTTTTGCTTTCCATAGTCTGTGAACACAAGTTGACGCGGTTCCATCCAACGTCAGTCACAAACATACTCTGACGTATCCAATGGTGAATCTGGTTGTTTACCTCTAAGTCGTAGGTGTGGTTAGGCATGGTTCAGGGTTTTCAGGCGCTATAGATGGAACTAGCGAACAATCAGCAAAAACCCTGATTTAAAAGGGTTATATTGTTATAGGACAAATTATGTAGTTTTATTACGTTTACTATCACACTACATTTAACGGAATTAAACTTTAATCTTAAAATATAAAAAATGTGTGTGTATCTTACACCAAAATGTAGAAAAGTGAATGTAATAACCAACTTATGAGACAACCATATATATTTTATTTTAAGGGGAGTTAGGGGTGAGATTTGGCCCATTTGGTAAAAAAAGTTGATTTTTAGATTTTTATGTTGAAAAATTGTTCAATATTTTGTCTATTAAAAAGTGCAATGATTTTGATGCCAGCGCCATTTTTAAAGATCTGGCGGTCATTTTTAAATAGTGGTGCATAGTGATTAAATGGCTGGTGGTTAGGCGTACGCACCCACCGAGACTGAATATCGACGGATCAGAAACTCAATCATGTAAATTATCCTTTATCTGCATCCACAAAATCACAAGTTGTCTCCAGAAGTGGTAACTAAAATTCTATTTCCGGATCAGCGACTTGGTTCTGACCAGATTCTAGAACGCTATGCCAAGGGTATGACACAGAACTCGAATGTATCTCTTCACACTGTTGTGGGAGCTATTTGTCCAAAATAGGTGTGTGTCTAGGAATAAACTTGAACTTGCAGTACTGAAAACTGTCATGGAGATTAATATGGGGTGTGTGAGGTCAATTCAAGTGTTGAATAGTCTTAGAAATGAAAATATTTCGTTGCACAATATGCATTTGTCAGAAGTGCAATGCTAGAAGATGTATTCAGAGTAGAAAATGCAGTGCCAGGAAACAAACGCACACAAGGAGAGCCCATAAATTGCAGAAATTGTCAGTATAAGAGAGGATAAGAGATCAGAAAGTGAAACCTATGCTTCAACACACCTCTGATGGGTTTAGAACGTTTTAAAAGTTTAATGCTGTTTTTCTCAGTTTCTTTTTTCTCAGCATTTTCACGCATCTGAAAAACTCCTTGCGACAGAGTTCTTAAGGGATTCTTTTGAAAATTTCAGGACGTGTTCTTATTCATATAAGGCTCCAAAATTGCTCTGGGTTTTGATATCAGTCAAGCAATATTGAACATATTCACATTCAAATGCCGATGGAAAGTTAAAAAAACGTGAAATCTGTAAATAGACATATTAAAAAATTTCCAGATACTAAAGTGCTGGTGTAAAATAAAAATCCAGAGCAATTATGACTTTCAAGTGCATGAAGCATCAGATCACCAAGTTTCATGCCAAACATATAAAAATTGTTACTCAAGGAGCATTTTTAATCAGAGCATCTTTTTAATCAATTAAAAGCTTTTAATTAAAAGACTGTTTGACTTACATACTTCAAATTTTGTACAGCTGCATATCTAAACACTATAGTAACGTGGTTAAAATTTGGTAATGCTGGCATACAAATTGTAGAATTTCCTAAACTCACCCCTAACTCCCCTTAATTAACATTAGAAGCGGCTAACATATTGGAGTGATACAGGAAATACAGGGATGCGTTCATTGTTGAAGAAATACAATTTTTAGCCTTCTCAAATACTTCGAACATATTCCTACTGAGCTTATAAGAGCCATTTTATTATACGTGTAATGACATGATTCTCTTTCTCTTCATATAGCAGAGCTTGTGCTTTAGATACCAAGAGTACCTAGGTACTTCTTAACTATTTTATTTGATTGAAACAGCATAAAAGCTACGTGTACAAATAACTTGAATTTCATTGATTTATGAAACTGAATGTTGCGGAGCGCCGCCTTTTAACAATGAAATGCTTAACAGTAAGCAAAGAACAGTTTCAATTGAGATTCAAACTGGTTTAAAACTAGAGGATAAGATAAGGTCATTTCTTTTGTTTCTGCTTGGTTTGGATTATTTTGAGTATTATAAATTACCGCCTCTAGTTCCCAAACTGTGTGTCACGACTCCCAAGGCGAAAAAATTGAATTTTTATTTATGGATGCTCTTTAATTACAATCGTTCTCGGTGTTCCATTCTATATTGGGTGTGAAAGATCGCTTAATTTTGCTCAGAAGTCTCTGAGCCTCAAGCTTGAAGTGCCTTTACGTGCCTTAAATCTGTGTCATGGAACAACCGGCTTTACTTCCCTTCCGAAGGATTTTTACACCCCAAAAATCCATCGCCTTCCGCCGGGTTTGAATCCATGTCCCCAGGGAGTTGAGGAATCCTAGCTGGGGTCTCTATGAATATGTGGAATGTTTAATAAATTATTATAATCGTATTATTACGACTTTATTTAAACGGAATCATGTCTTATATTTAAGAAACATATTAATGCTGAAATTGCACAGTAAGTTTACATGCGCACGTTTTAGGTAAACTACTAATTATTACACTGCACATCGCAGTAATTAGTGAGGAGTATGAGCCTCCTTGCTATTAATTAATCGTTCAATGTCTGGTTGTATGTTAGTTAAACACGATACATTATTAAGTTACTTTGTAACTGCAGTCTATTCCTAGATTCTTTGATGTTCACCATATATGTTCAAGGTATTTTGTTCTTGCTAGGCAGAGTTTATCCATACCTTCCATCTGGAAGGTAAGCTTTAAACTTTGCTCTGAAGAAAGCTCAGTTAATTTATCCTGTAACCTGGTATTCAGCAGGGGTGCCATTAAACGGTTGATCTACCCATTACGTACCTAAATTATTACTTGAGGGAACGTAGTCTTGCAATTGAGTCATAAGTTCTTGCAGATACATTATGTTAAGTCTGATAAAATGCTTATTTTAAATTTACAATTTCTCAGCAAATTCTGACACTGAATCAATAAAAACAGATAGCGATTGGAAAATTATCAAATTCTATAATTTCAGTTTAATCCATGTTTTAATTTTTCTTTCGAAGGAATTGGCTTTGTCTTCTCCTTTATCCTCCCCTTATGTAGGACTTACACCCCCTAGGCTTACAAACCAATGCCTAGGATCAGATGCCTGTTGGGAAGCAGACCAACCTATGGACCGGATAGAGTGAAGACCTGGGAATAGGTGGTCAGTCAAGCAACAGGTATAATAGTGAGGTAGAGAGTTATATGAAATACAGGTGAAATCGATGAATGGAAAGGTGATTATGGAACAATTGGTGGACTGAGTGGCGGGGGAAACCGGAGAACCCGGAGAAAACTGGTCCAAACTCCGCTTCGTCCACCACGAATACCACATGCTGGTCCCTGGGATCGAACTCGGGTCACGTAGGGGGCAGGCGAGCGGTCTAACCGCTCGGCCACGGCGCCGCCTCTACACTACAAATATGATTTCTTCCTTCCTTGCAAACCAGAATTTAGATCCTTAAGATGAGGAAATATGTGACAACCAAGATGGATTTCTTAAAAGTTGGGTAAATTCCGGATTGGCTTATTAAAAGAAACGAGAGATCTTCAGATCTCAGCTCAAACACTCTGGTCCACACTTTGTCTTGAGAAAGTCAACGGAATTCGATATGCTAGAAGTGATTTTTTAACGTTCCCACTTCCTTACAGAATGAAGCAAATAGTTGGTTTTGTAATGAACGACTTTGAATGAAATTGACCATAATTAATAACAATGTTAATAACTTCTTGCAATTGATATGATACTTTTTACGGCCAAAGCAAGTCGCTGGAGGAAACAATGGATCCATTTGGCGTTTGACATAAGATTGGATTTGTTTAACAATACTTCTGTTTACTACCAAAGGATTTTGTCCGATCACTACATTTAGCGAGTAGTACAGCCAGTCAATTTCAAGATTATGTGTAGCATCAATAAAAGTGCCATATATGTACTTGACGATAATGTGACCAGCTAAAGATTTGTAAAATAGAATATCCCCTTTTATTGACCCCTCTGATTCATATCTTATAAAACATAGTGACCCATATATTTAGATTATTAAAACTGAATTTATGTAAATACACTTTTTCTTATATTTGCTATTAACAGTCAAAAGTCTGTAAAATTTTAATCAAAATCGTTAGAGCCATTTTCAAGAAAATCATTGCGTTCTTAGTTCTCATGCTCATAGGCTAAATCGAGCTAAGTACTTTTCAGTGCTGTTGCTTTCCTTTACCTGATTTTTCTTATACTTTTCATGGTACATAATTCAGCCTTAGAGTGTACAATGATGTTACTAAAATAAAAACAAACTTAGAGACTAAACGCTTCGCTGATCTTAGTAATGCTGTAACTTAAAGTTACACAAGTAAATATTGTCTGCACGCTTATCTTATTTCATTAATAGTAGATAAAATATGTAAGTTACACACTACTGTTGAAACATAACTACTTCCCTCAGCAATTGATATGGTGTCAACAGTATAGAATCCTGAGGAGGCATATAAATTAAAATTAATACCATTATAAAATAATGCAGTCTCCAAAAGATAGATAAAATGGCTCAAAAATACATGAACAGTCGACTGTTGGGAATGTCCCGCTTTCTCCCAGGTTTATTCTTCAGAAATGAATATTTTGTGGTAAGATTTCTGAGGAGCTTAGACTGTTTCACGCATCACCCATCCACGTTAAAGAACTTAGAGCATTACTAAGATAAGTGAAGCTTTTAGCCTCTAAGTTTGTTTTTATTTTAGATTCTGTTGCTCCACTGTTAACAGGTTCAGTTTTTCATTGAAATACAATTATGTTATTGCAATGAATTTTGGCTAGGTAAGCGAACTTTCTCTTATCGCACCCTAAAATTATTTTTTCCAGAAAGTCGTTGGTGTGGTTGGAACACGCGTTCCTGTTTAATGGACTTCACAGGATGCATTAAAATTGCTAGCTCATAATGAAGCGGTTGTCATTGACGATACACTGTGTGCATTTTCGTATAAGTGAACAAACTTACAAAAGGCTCATAAAACCAAAATTATTACTATCCTGTTCATTAGTATTACATGTTCAGTTTTTTCTCTGCTTATTTTTCGTCACTTTAGCTACGTGAATAGTACTGTTAGCCTTATAGGTCTCACTTTATATGCTACTACCTTGCTTTGTCACATGTCACACAGACCTTACCTCTAGGCAACCGTATGACGGGAAGACGGTAACTTCGACACGTGTCCACAGAAGCCTTAGTACTAAGCAACGGTATCTCTGCTTCTATAAGTCCCGGACAGATGGCACTAGGGTGCCTTCTAGTCTCCTGCTCTCATTATCCGTGGATAGATGACAGAGCATTTGTCATTATCATCTATTTTCGCTTTTACTATTGTTTTAGACCTACGGTGGAACTTCGAGTCAGGTATTTCATATCCAATCCACTTACTCTGGTGACTGAGGAAAATCCAGAAACAAACCTCAGATTGGTCAGTTCGGTGGATTTGAACCCAGGACCTCACAAATGTGCCCCACAAACGTTACCGCCTGAGCCATCCTGCTAGTTTGTTGAGTCTCTGTTTAGTATCGTCTTTAACAGCTTGCGGATTGAGAACGATTACAGAAATGTTAGTGTAACCTTGTTCAGCTCAAAATATAAATTTCAAATGACTGGATGACAACTAGGGAAATGATTGTTCCACAAATGGTGGAATAGTCGCCTGTTGAAAATAGATTTTGTTTCACTTAAACTTTCTCTAAGTAATTTTGGCCCAGTTTACTCACTCCACTTTATCACCAGCATGGCGGATTTTGATTCACATGTTTAGGAGAAAAACAATTTCTAAATAATCTGAGTTGAAACCTAAAGATGCACGACAACATTTTATGCAGTCGGTAGTGTGGCCATTAGCTACGTTCTGTATTACTTCATGACTGGATAATATATACACCAAATGGATTCATAAATTTGATCTATCCAAAATGTTTTTGGAAATTGCCCAATATTTTAAGAATTGCAACACAAGGAGTGAATTAAGTCCACGTTTAAGTTGGGTGCATTCAATTAAATGTCTTTTTAGAAAGCTTTAGTCTCAAATTTTGTATTTTGCATCTGTAAGAATCAGAAAATGTCAAAATCTGCTATCTTATACCTCTTGTTTGCTTTAGAGAATGCTTCCCAACTTTTCCAAGACATTGCCAAGTTTTACACATCCTTCTGTTCTCATACTTTCTATGGCTATCACTTTTTACTTTCTCTGCTACACATGGTAAGTAGGGGAAGTATTGTACTCGACCCAAAACTTCGATGTCGGGATTTCACCGGAAATACATATTTTGAGGCTTTCTGAAAAAAGGAAGCATTTTTACTTTCACTACTACGCTTAGTAAAGCAGAGGAAGTATTGTATTTCACCCCAAAAATTCGATGTCGAGATTTCACCGCAAATATATATTTTGAGACCCCATGAATCCAATAAAAGCATTTTTAGAAAAAGGTCCGTGGGTGTATGTGTGTATGTCTGTGTGTCTGTCAGCCTGTGGACAGCATAACTTAAAAACGAAAAGTGGGTTAAAAACCAAAGTTGGTATTTAAGTTAAATGTCTTTCAAGGATGCGACATGAATATTTTGAAGAAAATTCCTCCACCTTGAATTATCCCTTACATGGAAAATATTTTGAAAAGTTTGATTTTCTTGAAAAAGGCTCTAATGATTTCGATTAAAATGCCTTGTTTGAGATATTTTATGACAAATGAAATGTATGTCTTGAATTTTCTGGCTATAGCCCATGAAGTCCTAATTACTCTGGATGACTTTTGCGTAACTGCTAAACCGTAAGATATAGACCAAATCTTACTATACAAAAACTGGAGATCTTTCTAAAATGCACAATTTATGTCTGAGTAAATTTTTTCTGGAGTGAACCATTTCGGAGATATTCCTTGTTAACTGTGTAAGTTTTGAAGGACATACTTCTGCCAAATGGAACATCTCTATTCAATTTTTTATATGTTAACCGTGCAAAGAGAGCGGAATTAGAAAGCTTTAAAATATTTGGCTATCACTCAAAGGCTGCTGTATTCCCATATTCTCCTTGCAGCTACAAGGAAATAAGCAATAAGATGATTTCTGCAAATATTTATCTCATCTAACATGATAAAGATAGAGGAATAACATCTTGTAAGAATGATTAGTACAAGAGAAAATCATATGAGTGCAACATATCAGATTTTTAGAAAAAGGTCCATATATATGTGTGTGTCATTGGACAACATAACTCAAAAACGAAAATCGGTTAAAAAGCAAACTTGGCATTTAAGTTTAATATCCTTCAAGGATGCACCACGAAGATTTTGAAGAAGATTCCTTTACCCTTAACTACCCTTTACATGGAAAATGTTTCGAAGATTTTTATTTTCTCAAAAATTTATACGAGAAAGATAGCAATAATATAATTTCTGCAAATGCTTTTTTCGACTAACATGAAGAAGATAGAGGAATAAGAGTGTGTAAGAATAGTACAAGAATAGGAAAAATCATGTGATTGCAACACATCAGATGTTTCTTAATCTATTTAAACCTGAAGATAATGTGAAACAGGCTAGGCCAACTTGCATCATAGCTGGAGTTTGGATTGCTAAACATACAGTTATCAGTGCAGGGCCGTCAAGGAGCTTTGCTAAGAGAACATCGGTTCCCCAAACGTGATATTTAATAAGTTAATTTGAGAATTCATAACGGTATAATACCTTCAAAAATATAGCGTTGCTAAAATAAGGATATCAGAAACATTACATTATCAATGCTTAAGTGTTGATCTAATGTAAAGATTAAATTTATATTATTTTATTGAAAGCATAAGATAAAATGTATCAAAACTCAGTTTCTAACACCAAGAATAGATAAACGTAAAATCTACAGGATGATTTAGAATCTCTGCAACAAACTTTGTGGAATAATAGGACTTACATAGAGGATTATTTTTTGTCACAGCCGCTGATGCTCTCATGGAAATAAAATTATTTTGTTTGTTAACAACATTGCATTTGCCATGATCATATCAACACTGAGGGCGTGCCAGAACTTGTCCCTCAGGAATTATTTCACATGACAGTAAGTATACTGATATGGGGTTGTCACTTTAAAGCACACTTAGAAACCATCGGCCTTGGCTGGACTTTGGGTTCAGTAGGCCAAAGCATAGTCAAGTGAACCACCTAGACCCACACATGCTCCTGGAGAATGTGCTCCTTATTACTGAACAGATGTGTGGTTTCAGCTTGACGGGGCTTTGCTACGCTTCGGCCATGCTGTAAGAGAACCTCTCAACGGGAGGGGAGGGAGAGGAGGGGGGGGGGGGTTGTTGCATGGTCAGACTTGGTGCCGCTAGGCTTATTTGGTTGAGAACATGTAGTGTTGTATATGCAACCCCAAGTGACACCACAGAAGAAATGATTGTGAACATGACTGGATGTGCCAGAGACCGCAGATTTTGTAGAGGGTTAGACCAGCGATGACCAACGATTGCGAAAGAGGGGAGGTTGGATTTACCTCCCTCTAATTAATGTGGACTGTAGTATTTAACGCCCGCCTTTACTACTTATGGCACCGCAGGCGGTGACACTGATGGTACATTGAATGAAGATGGAGCACTGCTGGAATGAGATGGCGGGGGAAACCGGAGAACCAGGAAAAATTGTTTTGTTATTTAACGAGCTGTCAATTGCCAGGATCACATAAGCATCGCCAGTGTGCCGGAATTTTGTCCCGCAGGAGTTCTTTTACATGCCAGTGAATCTATTGACATGGAGCTGTTGTTTTTAAGAACACTTAAAAACTACCAGTCTGGGCCGGGTTTGAAACCGCGACCTTGGGATGAGTAGGCCAGCGTCTACCAGGCCGACGAAGAACCCAGAGGAAACCCACCCCAGCGCCGCTTCGTTTATGGGGACTGTGCCACTCATTTAACACCAATTGTATTGCAGGTGGTTTGGTTATATGTGCGTTGCGCTTGATTTACGAAAGCATTTTCAAACCTTATGCGACAAACATCTGTTCATTAGTGACTTCTTTGGTGCTGCTTACGTTTAAGAAGTCTATCAATATATATTTGGTGTCAGTCGAAGTGACAAAGCCTTAGAAGATACATCAAGTGATCGTCGCGTAATCTATTGCAATATCGACTTTTGATATAGTTCAATTTGCTTATTTCTCTATCTACATTTTAACCGTTATAAGTATTTTCAAAAATTCTCTTATTGTTAATTTTCTTGTAGGTACAAGGGCAATGTGGGAGTGTAGTAGGCTTTCAGTGATAGTGAAATGTTTCAAGAATTGGGTGCTATGAGATGCCTTTGAAATTCCGTTCCCTTTCCACAGTAAACTTAAAAAAAGAAAAAAAAAAAAAAAAAAAAAGACAGAAAGAAAGAAAAGAGAAAAAATAACAAAATCCTATTTGAAAAAAGTATAATTATTGGGAAATTCAAAGAAATAATAAAGAATATCTCGGAAATGGCCCACTTAAATGAAAAACGAAGTATTTGGCATAAATTGTGTATTTTAACGAGATCCAGATTTTTTTATTTAGTTCGTTGTTTGTCTGTCTCTACCATTTATGCTAAAATCTCCAGAATGAAAAGGTCTTGTGAGGACATTTCCAGAAAATTGAGGAGCGGCTCCTGGTTGCAAAGACCGCATAAACGGTAGGGAAGAACGGAGCGCTGACCACGTTCTATCCTCCAGTACTGCACCCCACTCATGACACCTGTGGTGGTTAGAGGTGAAGGTCTTGGTCCAGAGAGGGTCGTTGTGCCACGGGGGGTTAATTAATCAATAAAAGAACATCCAAGAGCCGGTAAAAAGTGTAGACTGAACAACTCTACTTATTTCATAAATTAATTTATGTGTAGTTACAATTGCTATTTCCATACTTCTAACGTAATTTAAAGTGAAGTATGGGTTAGGAATGTTAAAAATGTCAGATGTTTTCTAGTGAAAATCATTAAGTCAATTATTCTTCCACATCAGGTATAGACCTAGACGATGTTCCAATTTATTCTTCTGCTTCTCCTTCTTCTTCTTCTTCTTCTCCTTCTTCTTCATCTTCTTCTTCTTCTTCTTCTTCTTCTTCTTCTTCTTCTTCTTCTTCTTATTATTATTATTATTATTATTATTATTATTATTATTATTATTATTATTATTATTATTATTATTATTATTATTATTATTATTAATATTATACTATTACTACTTAAATGGGGGTAAATGTTCATTTTAGGGGTCACTTGTATGCTTCCGTGTAAATCTTTCACAATCACACCGGTGGCTCCGTTTGTTTGGGAACCACTATCTTAAGGAAAACTGTCGATTAAAATTTAAAACTTTATCTGATTTTGTTGCATGGTATTTTAAGTACATATATCTAAGATTTTTATGAATTTTCACCGTGAAGTGCACCGAGAAGAATAAAATTCCTTTATGATTAAATTCCACCTTCTCCACGAAGAGCATTTTCCTTGCATATTTCTTCTTCTGCTTCACGGTTTTGGACTTTTCAATCCGTCCCGGTTCCAATTGGGTCTGCCCATGTTTTCTTTAGTCTTTCTTGTGCTTTTGGATTTATAATTTATGACTATTTTAAGAATTATGTTATTATTCATCCTTGGAACATTTTTTTCATTGATTTCTATAGTTGGAAATAATATGAGCTATTTCTTTTACTTTTAATTCCTTCCTGATATCTCGATTGCGTTTTTTATTCTGTTTAGTGTACGCAAATATTACTTTTACTTCTTTTACTTTTAATTCCTTCCTGATATCTCGATTGCGTTTTTTATTCTGTTTAGTGTACGCAAATATTACTTTTACAAATTTTATTTTTGATATCTGTATTGTTTCACTACATCTTTTTGTTAATATCCATGTTTCTGAACCATAGATCAGAATTGGTACTGACACAGATTTATACCAATTAACTATGGAGTCTTTAGGGCTTTACTTTATTTTTTAATGTTCTTTTTAACGTGCCTGCTATATAGCGGAATTTGTTTATTTTCCCTATGACATCGGATTCTGTCATAGACATTACATCCTAAATACCTAAAGTGTAATACTTGGTCATTTATTATATTGTTTAGCAGTATGTTTGGTCTAACAGGATTCATTCGTCTAAAGGCCATTGTTTTGGATTTACTTGCTGATGTTTTCATTCCATATTTACCTATTTTATTTACACAGTGCAGCATTTTCTGGAGGTCGTCTTCATATGTGGCTATCAATATCTGATCAGTTCGTCCTGAAGCTTCATAGCGAACGGACGTGTTTGGCTTTTGCTCGTCGAGCGTTATACGAAACGATTGATGGTGTTGCATCAGCCGCCGAGACAGCTTTTTATCTTCTTGTGGAAGACAACGCAGCCAAGGGATTGGCTGTTACATTGGAACGTCGGATTGGTGAAAGCATTTATTCTCAATTTGACAGTTCTACAATACTAATTTTGTGCTTTTAAAGCACTAACTTACCTAACAACTTCACCAAGCGGGTAAGATAACAAGGCCTTAGCCATCAGTCTTTTGACTGATAAGGCGCCTAACGGTCCGGGCCCTCTGTTATCTGAGCCACCCAGCGCTCGCTTCTACTAAACATACTTGACTTTGACAGACATAGTTTGACACATCAAGAAATAAAATGTCGACTCAATCTGCTACACCTCAAGCACCTCATCCTACTCCGATGCATGCAGAAACACCACATCCTACTCCTTCCACTTATTATTTGCAGGGAGGAAATCTGCAGCTGTTTATGGATCAACCACTGATCGTAAACCCTCAGTCACCAATATCTACGGACATATATGCCACTCTCGTCAATGAGAAAAAGGCAAGGGCCTTATACATCGAGCAGGCAGACCAGCATCTCCTGCAGAATCTAAATGACGATAGTGTGTCGCGAGCTGATCTCGCCACACTATACAAAACGATGGCCGCACACAAACTGCGTGTTGAGGCCATTGACTCTTACATATCAAATTATGTAAAGTCAAACATCATCCAAGGCCAAGAGTGGCAAACTGCCAGTTCTAAGAGGAAGAGGAATGTTGGGCCCTCCTCTAAACAAACCACCACCTCAACTGCAAATAGATTTCAGCCACTAGCTTCAACTAGTAATGCTGAAACTGCACCTGTAGCGACTACTACAAACAACATTGATACTAACATGGACACATCTGATGGCGCCACTGCAAATACTCAGAGCAACGCCACAGTCACAAAATCCAACAAGACCACTCCCATATTTCTGCGTGATCCCAAGCAAGGCCGGGATTTAACTAAATTTCTGAGCACTTCACACCCGAACGTGCAATTCAACATAAGAAACATGAGTGGTACTGTGGCGTTTGTACCTAGCAGTCCGGAAGACCACCGTACCATAAGAAAGGTACTGAATGAAGCTTCTGTGCAGTACTTATCCACCTTGCTGCCAGAAGAAAAATTGATGTACGTCACACTAAAAGATCTGCCGATGTACATCACTGAGGCAGAAGTAGCTGAACACCTGAAAGCCTTAAACTACGCTGTGGAACGAGTGGGCCAACTACGCTCAAATCGTAGTCAGTCTCCACGATTATTACCACACTTCAGAGTGGCCCTGAAGAAAGAGGCCCACTCCAACAACATTTATAAAGAAACGCGTATGTTTAATGCGCTCATCCGTGTAAAGGCATATCGTCCTCCTGCAAAACCACTGCAATGCAACAACTGCCAGCAGTTTCAACATAGTGCGGCTGGATGTCATTTAAATCCTGTGTGCTCCTTTTGTGGTGAACAAGGTCACAAGCGTCAGGCTTGCCAACTGCCTGGAATTCAAGGCGCTAAGCAAAAGTGCTACAACTGCGGAGGTGAGCACTCATGTAGATACGCTAAATGCCCTGTCTGGCAAGAAGCGCGCATTGAGATGCACTTCAATAAAAACGGTCAGCGTACGCGTTATGACGCTGCACCTAAAAGTGGAAATCCACTAGGTCTGCCAAAGGAGGCATTCCGTGGCGCCCGTTTTCCTGGACTGGGCCCAGTTGAGCCCGTGCAACACACGAATTATGCTGCAGCATTTAAGACGTCCATGTCTCAATCACAACCAAGTAATACTAATTCTACACAACCAGAAATACCTCTGGTTTTGTCTGCAGTTGTACCTGCTGTTTCAACAACTGCTCCACAACAGCTACCAACTGCACCAACCACCATCAGGACCGCCCCTAAAGGTGCTCTCAACGTACACGCAAAAACTCCAGCTGGGCAATATGTCCCACTACCGCCTCGACAAACAGCCCAGAAACGTTTACTGGCTTATCTACAGCCAGCACCACCATCTGCATCTCCTTTAGTGCCTGACGCTCAATTCTTGAGCTTAATGGAAAAAATTCCACTCCATCTACAGGCGGACTTCGCATCAGTGTTGGCTGAAGCCCTTGCACAGAGACCTGCTACAATTGACTCGCAAACTGTCCTGGTATACACCGTGTTTACGTTTATGAGTAAATATGGCGGACAGGAGTAATCAGCTTACCAACCTTCTCGGGATCAGGATCTGTTCCTGGAATGCCAACGGCATCCGTGGGAAACTGCAAGAAGTGAGGAACTTTCTTGCAGTTAATAAAATAAACATGCTACTGGTCCAGGAGACCCATCTGTCTGGAAACCAGAAAGCCACTATTCCAGGAATGATCTGTCACAGAAGCGACCGAGATGACGGTTTTGGGGGCACGGCCATTTACATTAGCCGCAACATACAACACCATCGCCTCCAGCTAATCACCACTGGAAGGAACTGGCGTCCAATTGGCTACTGACAGAGGTCCATTTACTGTATACTCTTTATATATACCACCAGGCAGAAGAATCAGCACACAAGACCTGGATGCTGTATTCACACATGGCTCGGCCACCATAGCCATGGGAGACCTTAACGCCAAAAGCCCGTGCTGGAATTCCACCATCCGCAACCACAGAGGCATGGTCCTGGAAAGGTACCTAGAGCAACGTAACCTTGTTGCACTTGCTCCAGCAACTCCAACCATCACCTACGGAGACCGTCGACCACCTGATTGGCTGGACATCGCCATTGTACAAAACATCCGGTGCCATCCACAAATCTTCTCCATCCCTGAGCTTTCGTCGGACCATTACCCGGTGCTTTTGTTTTTCAAGGCACGGCCAACACCCAAAGCCCGTCCAAACAGCATAAATCCGCGGAAAACCGACTGGGATAAATACAAAGCTCTAATGGCAGAACAACAGCCTGAAATCCAGCCATGCCTCAATACTGAAGATGCAGACCAACTCGCATCCAAAATAACCAGCACCATGACTGCAGCTATGTCTCAAGCCACTCCTCCTCGACGTCGCTTCTTCCAGGATATGAAGCCACTTCCGCAAGCCATACGTCAGCTCATCGCCACAAAAAACAAGGCACGGCGCAAATACAACAAACACGCAGTCCCATAGATAAGAGAGAGTGGAATCGTCTCCAAAACATCCTCAAATTGGAGCTTCAAGACCACAGTAATGAAGAGTGGGAACGACGCCTGGGCACTCTCGATACAGAGGACTCTTCTCTCTGGAGAATGTCTAAGGCTATATTGGGAGTTCCCTCTTCCGATCCTCCACTCTCAGACGGCAATAGAGTTGCCCAGTCTATGAGAGAAAAAGTTGAGTTGATGGCAGAACATCTTGCCTCGACATTCCATCCTGCGCAAAGTCTCGACGATGAGCTGACTAACGACGTCGAAGAAAAAGTTCGCGAATACCTTGACGAACCCTTCGACGCTGAAGAAGTGTGCCTGACCACGATAGAGGAAGTTAGCAGAATAGTGGCCTCTGTCCGTCCATATAAAGCGGCGGGCAATGACAACCTACCATATGCCGCTTTTAAATCTCTACCACCAAACTGGACTGCTATACTTGTGCACCTTTTCAATAGTCTTCTGCGACTCGCACATTTCCCGGCCGCATGGAAACATGCCCACATTATCACACTGCCTAAGCCGGGAAAGAATGCTGCACATCCAGGAAACCATAGACCTATAAGTCTACTACCGGCCATCAGTAAACTAATCGAAAAGGTGCTCCAAAAACGACTTCAAAACATCCTGGACAACCATAACATCCTTCGACCAGAACAATTTGGCTTCCGTCGACAGCACTCTACCACACACCAACTCCTACGTATCGTGGATGATGTTATACGTGGATTTAACCATCGGCACTACGTTGCAGCCCTCTTCTTGGACATATCACGGGCCTTCGATACCGTCTGGCATCAAGGTCTACTACATCGACTTATACACTACGACACCCCGTCATATCTGGTACACATGATAAGCAATTTTCTCAGTAACCGGACGTTTGTTGTCACCAAGGACAGCATACGCTCACAACCATATGGAATCAACGCAGGGGTACCCCAAGGCAGTGTTCTGGGGCCTCTACTATTTCTGACATTCATCAACACCCTTCATACTCATAGGGGCTGCAACTTATACCTCTTTGCTGACGACACTGCAATAACCTCAGACTCATCACATCACGATATTGCAGTGCAAAGATTACAACGCTATGCCGACATGCTAACTGTATGGTTTGCCACGTGGCGACTTAACATCAATGCTGCCAAATCCACGGCCGTCACTTTTACGAGACGTCATCTACAGGATGTGAACAACATACGTCTGTCAGGAGTTGACATTCCCTGGTCGACGGAAGCCACTTACTTAGGCGTCAAATTGGATGTGAAGCTGACATGGAAGCCACATATCATGAGCCTAGTCTGCAAGATTAACAGACGTTTAGGTCTATTGTACCCCTTGTACAATAAAAAATCCGTGATGTCACTAAGTAATAAAATCCTAGTGTACAAGCAAGTTGTAAGGCCAGCTCTAACCTACGCTTGTCAAGTCTGGGGCGCTGCAGCGAGGACCAATCTCTACCCACTACAGGTACTGCAGAACCGCTACCTAAGAGCTTCAGTAGCCGCTGACTGGTACATCCCCAACGAGAATATACATAAAGACCTCAAACTCCCAACGCTCATCGACATCAAGAACCTTGCCAACACCTTCTACGCCAGACTACCAGGCAGTTTTAACGAACTTATAAGAGGTCTCGGGGAGTACGACTTAGACCCCGGCGAGACATACAAGCGACCCAGACTGGTACTTACCAATAACTGACTCTGACAAATCACCATCCCCATAATCAACAGTATACCATATCCATCTAAAAAAAAAAAAAAAAAAAAAAAAAAAATCATCCCAACACAATACACTTTCATACCATCTTTTAATTCTTCATCCATAACTTAAACTCCGCCATCTAACCACCGTCTTCTTTGAATTCTACCATCATTAACCAGTAAGGGATCTAATCCCGGAATGGTCCAAGGTCAAGGGCGCCTCCCATAGGGAGGATAACCCCTTAATGACCATCACCCAGGGGCTAATATCTGATCATCTGCGAATAACATACGAAATGTAGTTTTCAGTTTTACTCCTGACACATTGATACCCCAATTAACTTTATTTGACCAAAATCTCACTATTTCGTCAAGGTACAAATCAAAAAGTGCTGTTGATAAGGGGAAACCTTGTCTTATATCACTATTAACTATCATTGACTTCTCTTTTATTTATTTTTATTTTTGTACCAGTGTCTGTGCTTTTTAGAACTTCAATTAGTTTTAGTGATATGCCTCTGGCTTTTAACATATCTTCTTCTTTGTGTATAGGATAAATCCTATTCATTTCCCCTTTTAGTCCCTGGATGAGTTATAAATGCAAATTATAAATGCAATTTGCTTAGTAATCCATATCTTAGCAGGTCTTACTCTTTTCTATACTCATCTAAAGATCTGCCTTCTTTGGCTCGTTTGCTAGACGTTGTTTTCCATCCTGTTAATGTATTCTTTCCAGTATTTCCGTCGCTCAAATAAAGTTTGTTATATCCCGAGTTTGGAAATTTTCTCTGGCTTCTATATTGTGTATTTTACCTAATAAAGTTCTTCCTTGAATTGTTCTTAATATTTTTAATTCGCACGTAGTTAATATTTATTTTCTTTTGACTGTATCTGATCTGGTTTCTACTGCATAAGTTATGATTGGTTTAACGTGGCCAGGTTGCTATTCTGGCATCACTTATTCTAATGTGCGTGATATTAACATTTCGTAACAGATAAAGAGATGGTTTTAGAATAATACAACGGTTCCGCTGACATCTAACCTGTGCAAACAGTGGAGCGTCAGTAGGCTATGTGACACAGTTTTACTTGTTCAAAAAGTAGCAATAATGTAGATACGACGTAGTTAGGAGAATCATCATCGTTCGATTTGTCATGCACCAGTGTCCAATCAAAACAGAGCTGGAGCGTTTCACTGTCGACATGTTAGTACTTCAGCTGTCTGCGCCACCTGGGCTCCAATATGGTGCACCATTTCATTACACAACTGCATGGTCATAAATTTTAGCAACAGTTACTCTTTGCACGTAAGGCATAAACATATAGTGCCAACATTTCAGCCAACCTAGCGATTGTAGACAAAGTTTCTAAACTTATCAACTGCCAAGAAGTTGCATTGTTGCCTAGACTACTTGACTTAAAACAAAGCGCGTTAAAATGCTGTGACCATGTGACAAAATCCGGCCCAGTTACTTTTCTATCACTTTATTTTCCTCCTTAACTTTTGCAGAAAAACAGTCTTTCGTGGTGTTACAACTCACAATTATTGTTTTCTTCTTGTTGCCTTGACTCAGTCCTTTCACTTTCTCTCTCTCTCATACACTAATTACGACGATACAATCACTTCACATTCATTAAAGCTTCTTCGCTTCTACACAGCTGTCTCGCACTCACTGACGCACTGACCGACTCAAAAGCTGCCTCGCTCCACGCGTTCCGCAAATCTTTTTATACCGGCGATGAGGTAGCCAGATCTTTCTCGAACGCCTTCAAACAAACCGGCTGCCGGACAGTCCTTCGACAGTCCTCGACAGTATCGAATGCTCTGAAAAACACTTTGTGTTACCGCTTGGTTGTTGTTTGTCACGTGTTCTCTCGCGTGAGTGATGCGGAGAAGCTTGAACTTGAGAGCCTTGTTACGCGCCGCACCAGAAGGGTGGGGCAACCCGCGTCAGAATACTGGTTCATGTGGTGTAATTAGCGTAGTTGGTGATGGAATAAATGAACATAAGGTACTTTCGTTATGTGGCTAAGAGCGAGCGAAGTGGCGCCGCGGTGACGTACGCGACTCGCATTCGAGAAGTTCCGGTTTTGATCCCCGGTGATCGAGACTTTCCTGCCTCTCATTTCCTATACCCATCATTTATTTCATTTTCATTTGTTTTAGGGTTGTAGGGCCATATGACAATGTTCGGGAAGCTGTGGCTCGGCGGTGGATGTTCACTTTCTAGAGCAGGCATTGGCAAACATGTACTCAATGAGGTATCAGTATGACGTCTCAACATGCAACCCGCAATACACATGACGTAATGTAGAACAGGGGATACCATTGACCTTCGTTCAGAGTCAGTGCTGGACTCGCTCGCTACAGAGTACAATAAGGAATAGTACACTTACTTAAATCCAGCTATTTTGGTTTACGATACTTTAGATAGGCATAGATATTTGAGCAATATATTTCAATTTACTTCTACTTGCAATGTACTTACCATGAAAATCTAGTGATGTATCACAAGCAGCCACTCTCAGTATAGCACGCAAATTAACATCTGTTAATCATAATGCAAGATTTTTTTGGATTCAGTTTCTTTTCTTCTACACATTTCTTAAATGCTTGAAATAATTCTGTCCCTGTTGTATGTTCCTTAAGTGGAATGACTTCAAACATATGTTCTTGTATCGAGTGGTTGTTAGTAACTCCACGAGTGAAAATTACCAATTGTGCTGTGTCAACGTTGTCAGTGCTTTCACCCAGCGCGAGAGAAACGGCTATAAATTCATGGCCCTCGGTTTGTAGTCTTTTTTCGGTTATTTCTGCTATTTTATGTACCCTTCTCTGCGTGGTTATTGGTGATAATGCAATATTACTAAAAATATATTATTCAGGGAAAATTATGTTGGCAACTTTACTCTCACATTTTTTATGAAATCTCCGTCACTAAAATACCTCAGTGACTGAGTAATCTCCAAAGCAACAGCATAGCTGGCGTGAAGTTGTCTATCAGTTATAATATTTGAATTAATATTAGGTGTATTATCTGAATATTGCTCTTTGAGCTGTTGCAGTTGATTAGTCCGATCTAGACCTGAAAAAAATAAAATGAATAAATTGTGGTGTAAATTTATGAATACATGCTTATCTATAATTGTATGGTGATCTTATGACATGTATCATAATGCCGCTTGATGTTCCATTGATGAGTGCCTTTTTGAACTTTAGAGCACAACAGACACCTTACGTTCCTTACATGATGAGAGAAGAAATCATCAAAGTGCTATTCTAGATATCAAATTTAATAGACGAGGAATAATTAGATGCACTCTAATTCTATGAATATACTAAGACTTTAAGTTAAATAAACTAATATCCTTCAAAGTTATAAATAAAGAAGTTTATCTAATTACACTTTGACAGACACGTTTAGAAGTGCAGGTAAATAGGACAGGGCAGTCCGCCCGTGATCGGTGTGTATGCAGTGCCAGTTAAGGCTGCGAGGGAAGGGGAGACAGAGTAAGCGCTGCCCCTGAATCGTCATAGTTGCGAGGCCTAATTGAGTACATGTTTGCCGATGCCTGTTCTAGAGATTTGTTCCCTGACATTGTTCAGGGACTGCCAATCTCGACCCGCCTCCAATTAAGCCCCTCCAAAGCAGGGCGAGGATCACCGCCTGCAAAGGGCCGTGGGTAGGGTTTGAGCGGCATTGGGTGCGTTCCAACCGGAAACGTTTGGGACCCTGTCCATGTTTGTGCTCGTCTTTGCATTCCGATCTGGCCGCTCTCCCCTCATCTCTCCCTCCCAGGGGTCACAGTAGATGCAAAAAGGGCTATGTGATTATTTGCGGTGCTCTGCCGCGGTTTCAGGGCTCCCTTTCGTTCGTCCGCACCGTTACATTTAGCTTTCTAAGGCGCTAACCCATTCTCTTAAGTTTGGAGTAGATAAAAAACAGGTGAATATAACCTAGGTTACTCTGGAGTTAGTGGTCCCCAAGATAGGGTTGCCATTTGTCCATGTGCATGTTGGACAGGTACTGCTTTTTATCATGGTTCACCATGTCCGGAGCTTTTACTTTAATTTGCAACTATTGCGCATTTAATCATGTTTGTATATAATTTTTATTTCAAATTGCACGAAATAATAAACATTTTCAAAAGGTTTGCGTCAATTATCCCAAGATGCAAGAAGTTCGTTAGTTTCTACATTGAGTAGTTTAAAATACAGGTAAAGAGGACTGTAAAAAGACTGTGAAACCACTCTCGCAAAATGACTTGCTAAGAAATCTAAAATCTTTATAAAAGATTAGAGACAGAGAGAGAGAGAGAGAGAGAGAGAGAGAGAGAGAGAGAGAGAGAGAGAGAGAGAGAGAGAGAGAGAGAGAGAAGAGCTTTAGAAAGAAGCTGAGCGTTTCCAGTGGATTAAACTCTAAAATATTAAACATCAAGTTTGATTAACTTTTAAGAAGTCTGAAATATCCTCAAAGTAAAGACCCGACCTTAAGTAGCTTGAATTTCTTGAGCAATTTTCTCAATTTCTAATGTAAATATCGATGAACAATAGTGTTTTGCTGAGATATCAGCATCCAAAGAATCGATTAACATTTTATTGTTTTATTTTACAATTCCAACGAGAAGTTCAGCGGCGAAGGAGAGTTATGACAAATCAAAACTAGGTAGACAAAATAATGCATTAGTACAGTCAGTTAAGAAGATAATAATGGTAAAGTACTATCAGATACACGACTTAATGAAGATGTAAAACATTATGTTGCAAGAGCACAACTTTCCTGTCAAGAGTTGAGTGCTGCGGACAGGAATCATTAAGTTCCAGTAGCTGGAATAACTTCAACACCACAATTATAAGGTCAGTTATTTTCAAGATTATATTTTAACGCAAACCTAGGTATTTTCTGAAACAATGCCCTAAATGCAGTGTTTTACATGTGATAAACCTACTCAAAGAGCAATAATGTATGTTTATTTCGTAATATTATAGAAGTAATTATGTATTAATTTTATGTTGGAATACAGAAAGTCATTTCTTCCAGTCTTTATGCTGAGACGATATCCCGCGCGTAATAAGATATTTACAATTTAAATAAACATTTCCATATATTACAATAAGTTTCGTATAGGTAGTACAAGAATTCATTTCACCAGAATGCAGGGACAGGCAGCGATATACTGACGCTGGAAGTAATAAAACTATATAATATATTCTTTGTAGACCTATTTTTGTGCAACGGTCATAAAAACACCATACATTGTTTAGATTCGCCGTTGTATGACAAGAACGTGGGAGCAGCAGTTCCGCGCGCTTACCCAATGAGAAATCCCGAAGCAATTCAATTTGAAATATACCACATTCTAGGCAACCAATAGAAATTCAAAATTTTGGCAGGCAAGAGTAGGGAGGTTTGATATAGTTTTAGCAGAGGGTCTGTCTACAATCCTAAGGAGAACACGACGTATTAGTATGTTTAAGTGATAGAGTGAAAGTTTCCGTGCTACAAGACAAGCGTCAGGCTAAATTCCATCCAAGATTCATTTAGGCAATACCATCTTATATTTATTCGGTTATATACGTTCTTGGTGACGGTGAAGTGAAGCACAGGATATCAAATCATTTGGCATATTTATTGAAAGTCGATCTATATTTATGATGTATAGAGTATTCAAGTTTTAGCTGCTGAACATTGTAATAAAAGTGCAATTGTCTTTCCCCTTCATTTCATTTATTATACTTCTTTCAATCCACTCTAAGATAATCACTCATTTTTTCCCCACGACCTATTAAGCAGTCTCAAAAACAGCCGAGGCAAGAACAAGAGGACCAAGAACGAGAAGAAGAGGACTATTAATTTAACATTAAAAATCAGTAAATATATAGGCGCCCTAAACTCAAACAAGATACGACTCAATGCATTGTAGAATTTCTTTACTTTGTAATGTACAGAGTGTCTCAAAAATGTACTAACACTCTGAGCGACTATAAAATCATTATTCACGAACATAAGAGACAAGTTAAAGGCTTGAATTACAGAAGAAAAATGTAATTGGAGGTTCCTGTTCCTCAAATGTTCACATTGATGACCGTCATTGTTCAGACAAAGGATTCGCAAACGTCACTAAACTTCATTTGAAATTTCGCGATATTGTCTACAAATTTCCAATTTCAATGCATCAGTTGTTCTTGGTTTTGTGTGACAAACTCTGTCCTTGAGTTATCCCCATAAAAAGAAGTCTATTGGCGTGAGATGTGGGGAACGCGCTGGGTATCCGATGCTAACACTTCGTCCAATCCATGTGTTTAGATAAGCTGCATAGAGGCGGGCTCTTACATCACGATGGTACTGGTGAGGTGCACCGTCTTGTTGAAAGTAAATCAAACATCTGTTCAATGTGTGGATCGATGGACTCCTGCAGCAAGGTCAGGCACCTGTCACCATAGGCAGTTCCGTTAAAAAGATGGTCGGTCCTATGATGCCAGTACTGATATTTCACACCACACTGCTACCCCTGATAAGTTTATCGGTAGTCATTCTTTAATTACGTTTTTATTTTGTAACTCAACATTTTGATGTTGTTTATATTTTAGCAATATGACACCAATCTTCTTAAAATTTATAAAATGCTTTAAAGGCTCACAAGGTCGCTGCTTGAGGGCAATGGTTCAATTTGATGAATAAAACCTCTGTGCACATGGAATTCTCCCCAACTTCTCTTATTTGATTGCATAAGGCATTAATTTGTATGCTGCTATGGATTAAATATGAATTTATTCTGGGATGTTGGCACTAAATTTTCAACAACTCAGATGTAATAGATGGACCTGCGCTTCTACATACACATAATGCATGAGCTTTCAGTTTTCACTGCTATTTTCCTTATTTTCAGTTATTTAGGCATTCATTGTTTCATTGCTTCTTTGTCTTGACTGCAATCGCTAGACCAGAAACGGACCGCTTTGGAAGTGTGAAGAAAGCATCCTTAGTGCCGAGAGAACAAGAAACTTATGAACTGGCTACGCTGTGTTTTGCTTGTGCACATCCTCGGCGCTTGTTGACATCTGTCGCTGTCACAGAAAGGCGCGGATGAAACCATACATTTTAAAAATTGCTTTTAAAGGCTTTACTTACTAACTTTATGAGAGGAGATGCTTTAACTGGCTACTGCTGTTTTTCATACATTTTTGACATCTCTTTAAGAAACTATTCATCACTCACAGTAGTTGAAATCACTTATGGGAACTCTGAGAAACCTTGCTCCGCTAATTGCTCACCATACATAAATTTTTTCATCATGATGGGGTACTTCAACATCAGCTATATTAGGTTCTGAGTTAGGGTAAAGGCGGGGCAAATGGACAGAGTGGCAAACGGACAGCTTCTAAGTAATTTTAGCGCATTTTGACTTCCGAGGTTGGTAACAGTATATGGTGTGATGCAGAGTGTTCATCTGGCTTCTGTTGATTAGCTGTATAAATATTTCCTGTGTAGACCTTCCAGAATTGTTGGAATCCAGCTTCAAAGCTCTGCAGGTAAAAATATACGTCTATAAATTTCTGAAACTGTAAGAAAATGCACTGAGTTTGCAAGGATTAGGCGGATTATGAGGGCTTCTAGAAACTTCTGCTACGTGTTACAGTCATCATAGGGAGTACCTTGGTATGTTGTTATGCTTACTGGAACCAAGGAGCTGCTGCCCTCTCTCAGGGAAGCTGTATATTAAGGGCGTGTAGAAGGGGGCAAACGGACAGCTTGCTGTGGGGGCATACGGACACGCTCTTATCGAAGCTTTCTGAGAGACAGATATAATTGTGATCCACATAAAAATGTTTTCCAAAGTATTCGCTAACTAAAATAGGTTGTTTATGATTTGTAGTTATTGTTCGGAACCGGCAAAGAACTTTAAATCGCTGTACATGGAGCAAAAAATGCATGTCAGGTGCTGTGAAAACTTTAAGAGACAATGGAATGCCTTTGTGGAATAAACTTGGTAACATTTTTAACTGTGATGAAACAGGGCTGCAGCTGATTTAAAACAAAACAAAAAAAACAACAACAACAAACAACAAACAAACAAACAAACAAAAAAGTGATATCACAGCGCAGTAAGAAAGATGTAGTGAGCCAGGCAAGCTGTGAAAAGGGTGAAACCATTAGTGTGATGGCATGTGTCACAGCAAGGGGGCAATATGTGCCCCCCTTTATAGTAATGAAAGGTCAGCGATACAATGAGAATTTTGAGATTGGCATGCCTCCAGGATCTAAAATTGTTCTATCAGAAAGTGGCTACACGAAGTGGGAACAATTTGCACAATTTCTTTACCACTTTATTTCCGTGAAACCTAGTAGAACTGTGTCAGTAGATTCAGGAGCTGCAGAATTTATCCTTTCAATCCCAACAGTCTTACAGACCATGTATGTTGTCCAGGACAAGTTCATTTACAGAATTAACAACATGAAAATGCAGAACCTGATATTGAAAATGAGATCCTTGAAACTAAGAATCAGGCACCGTTGGACATTCTTCAAGATGTAATCCCAGAGAATGGGAACAATTGCGAAGTTCGCAGTTCACCAACACAAGCAGGCCTGACTCAAGTTTCTACACCCTCGACAAGCTCGACTCGATAAGTCCTCATCCAATAACTACTCTGGAAATTAAAAGCAAACCAGGAACTAAAAGAAACTCGAGAAATTCTGAAGTTATTATAAACCCAGAATTTATAAATGATCTGAAAAAGAGGAAGACTGTCTGTGCTAAAAAGGAAAAGGCGGTAGCAGCGAAAGCCTGGAACACTGGAGCTAAGAAGAATCTTGTCTATGAAGCAGAAGATATCTGGAAGAAATGCCGAAATTGCTACAAGGAAGGTGAGAATTGGGTTCAGTGCCTCAACTGGTGCAAACTGGTACCACGTTAAGTGTGTAGAGGCTGGAAATGATCCATATTTCATGTGCCACAATTGTATAAGTGATGACAGTGACTAAAATTGTTGGTGTCCGTTTGCCCCCTACAGTGTCCTTTTGCCCCTGTGGTTGGGGCAAACGGACATTGTAACATCCTTAAACTAATTAATATTTTTCTGTTCATGTATATTATTCCAGACTATATAATTTTCAGTTTTGTCAAATGAAGGTTCAGTGCTTCTGTTAAAATAATATTTTTTACTCTACAGTAAATAGCATGACCTTCATTATGAAAAATTTGCTTAGCCTGTCCATTTGCTCCGCCTTTACCCTATAGGGCCAATTTTTTCGAGTCATCAGTTGATGGTTGTACACAGGTGAATACAATTTATCCCCCCCCTTTTATTTAGAGAATTAACAGACTGGGAGCGTGATTTTGCTTTTTCTCAATAAGATTTTCCAACAACTCATGCGGCCAATCTTTCGATGACAATTAAGAGTGTGTTTCAGAACAGAATTATTAGTACATATTTGTGCCCCCCTTGGTTCCCCGAGCTAACCTGCGATTTTTATCTCTGAGTAACTTAAAATATAAATTGCACAAGACAAACCGACACACTCTGGAAGAATTCAAACAAAATGTCCGCCAGGAAATAGTCAGAATTTCCGAACGTGAAGTACGGCGAGTGACGAATAGTTTCCTAAGAGGTGCCAAAAGTGTATGGACAACAATGGTGGCCAGTTTCAGCATCACCTTTCATAAAGTTGGAAAGTAAAGCCTTTAAAAGTAATTTTAAAAATGTTAATTTTTATTCACATTCACCCGCGCCTTTCTATGACAATTGCAGACGACAACGAGCACCGAGGATGTGAACAGGCAAAACACCACGCAGCCCGTGCGTAAGCTGTTTTGATCTCCCGTTAGAAGGGGTTTCGCAGATAAAATGATGCAGTTCGTATATTAGTAACTTTGTTTCCAATTTGCAACTTCCGTTCAGATCATTATACAGTATCTTGAAAGCTATACGGCGCAAATAATATTAGTTTAATGTGCAAAATATAACATCTCAACGTGTTTATGTGACAGGATAGTATGGTTTCCCTCTTCCTCCTTTGACCATCTAAACAACTGTAAAATGACTTGCGTGCAAACAGTACACAGCTGTGGCATCCATTGCTAATATTGTTATGTGTTGCAAAGTTTTACGGAGTGATATTACTGTAAAATTTCATGAATAATCAGCTCATCAGCTTTGTTGTGCTCCAATATCTCACCAATGAACTATGTATATAATATAGATACTCCCAAATAAGAAGGGAGAGTAAGTAAAGTAGTTACCATGAATAAACTGATTGATCCCATCAGGTCTTGAAATTAAATAAAATTAATTATAGAAAACTGTATTTATTTAGTTGTTTTACTCCATGAAATTTCACGCCAAGGACTTTTGCATACAATATGGTCCGCATGGTTACTGATTAAAAATTAATTATTTTTGGTTACTCCCAACTCGCAACTTCAGGTGGCAATGAACATCAAGTAGCAGTCTTTTTCGACGCCCGGACTGTTGCGACCACAGCAACTGCGACCGTGGACAATGGCGACCGACTCATTTAACGTGAAAAACCCAAGGGACAACGGCCACCACATTGTTTTTCCCCTCTCTCTTTCATTCCCAACGTTCGACCCGTTTGTTCGGTGACCAGACTTCGTACCTTAGGTTTTACAAATAGCCTTCTGAATCCTCCAGTAACCTTAAAAGTTACCTGCCACTAACCGAGCGTGATGGCTCAGGCGGTAACGTCTGTGGCAAGTATTCGGGAGGTCACGAGTTCGATTCCCGTGGCCACGCATTCTGACATGGGTTTTTCCGTGGTTTCCTCTTGTCACTTAGACAAGGTGCATTATTTCATACCACGATTTCCTTTCCATCATTTCTCTTCATTCCATTTCCTTATCATCTTTCAGGTGTACTTTCAGGCGTGTACTGTGGGCAGTGCTGGGCAGATGGCGCGGGTGATTGCGCATGGTAGCTGCTGTTCTCGGCGCTAGGTGGCGTTTGACTGGTCTTGTCCTCCGTTGGGGGAGGGGGGCGCTCAGTACGATACCGGAACCGCGATGTCATGGTTGCTTGACGGGGCCTGGGGCCGCGTGAAGCGATCAGAGCACTTGTTAGGGACTTCCGCACGTCTCTGTGGCCTATCTAGCTGCGTTCCCTCATTTCATCCCTGCCTCCTGGGGGTGGTAGCCACAATAGATCTGCGTAGATCGAAGGGAGCAAGGTGTCCCCTCTGTGTCTTACTCTTTACCTATTGCCTTTACCCTACCACTAGATTCAAAATATAATTCGCATTATAAATGCACACTCATGCTTTTAACCCAAATGATACAAATAAGATGTTTCCTTAATCTCTGACTCGCATACAGTGTGCTATAAAATCCTGAGTATACTTAAATCCTTGCGTAAAATATTCTCTCCTTCATTCATAACGGAAATTATATTCTGCTCACCCAGTTTAGGGGACCCAAAAATTAAAAAGGAACATTCAGATTGCATAGATATCGCCCATATTTCTCTACAGTTCAGAACAGGATGGAACTAAGTTTGTGCTTACGGATTGTAATATTCTAGGTAACATCTAACTGGGACTTACTAAGTGTACAGTGACATAGTTTGTATGAGACTTTATATTCGTTCTTAGTACTTGATTGGAACAATCATTACTATAAAAAATCTGGTGTGTTGCTCTCACATGACTTTCTCTACTCTTGTACTAACTGTTCATACAAACTGTTATTCCTATATCTTTTTCGTGTTAGTTGAGATAAAAATTTGCAGAAATTATTTTATTGCTTATTTCCTTGTAGATGCAAGGGGAATATGAGAATACAGTAAGCTTTGAGCGATAGTCAAATCTTAAAGCTTTGAGATTCAGTTCATATTGCACAGCTAAGATGTAAAAAAATTAACAACGATCTTCCATTTGACGAAAGTTTACGTATTCCAAAACTCACACAAATAACAAGGAGTATCTTCGAAATGGTTACTCTACAAAAAATTCATTTGGACATAAACTGTGTGTTTTAACGAAATTCATATTTTCTGTCCTCTATGTGATCTGCAAGAGGAAATGGATCGAGACCACCTTCAAATATGCCCGGCCACTTCTAGTGCCCCATCCATCAGTGAAAAATATTGGAGAGCAAGAGGATTAATGACTTCATTGTCAGAAATCCAGTATTAACTAACAACAATATATTTTTTGTACAGTAAGATTTGGACTACGTCTTACGATTTACGAGTTGTTCAAAAGTCATTATTAAGAGTTAGCCAGAAAATTCAAAGTATACATTTCGTTAGCCATAAAAATATTTGAAGCATATGGTATTTTAATCAAAATCATTGGATCAATTTTTGAGAAAATTAAAATTTTCGAAACGTTTTCTGTTTTTTTGTAGTGTTTAACGCCTGCGTTTACTACACACGGCACCGCAGGCGGTGACACTGGTGATACATGGAATGAAGATGGAGCATCGGTGGAATGAGATGACGGGAGAAACCGGAGAACGCGGAGCATACCTACCCCAGCGCCGCTTCGTCCACCAAAAATCCCACATGCGGTTGCCTGGGATAGAACCCGGGCTACTTTGGTGAGAAGCAAATGGCTTAACCACTCGGCTACGGCGCGGCCGAAACATTGTTTGTGTAAAGGGTGTTTAGGAGGGAGGAAGTTTCTTCAAAACCTTTGTGTCGCAGCCCTAAAGCATATTAAACTTAAATACCACATTTGGTCTTTAACCCAATTTTCGTTTTTGAGCTATGGTATTCACAGGCAAACACAATCACACGCGCGCGCGCGCGGGTGTTTTTCTATATATGCTGTTTTTGAATTCAGGGGACCTCTAAACATATTTCCGGTAAAATCTCCACATTGAATTTTTGGGTGGAGTACAATATTTCCTCTACTTAGTGTACGTAGTAGGAAAGTAAAAATAACGGAAGTCTTTTTACAGTACCGAAGCGCTGAGAGCTAACAAATTTACTGTCATTCAGTCGACCAAGAAACAAGTGATAGCTAACCAAGTGTCTTTTCCGGTCCTTAATCGCTTGTTTTTCGACTGTGGACAGTTTACAACAAATTAAGCAACTGTAGCCATCAACATATTGTACAGCTACATTGATGCCAATTTTTTATTTACTCAGTGAGTAGTTGAGTTCTACGTCAATGTTTACGAGGATTGAGTGGTAAATTATAATTTCTATCCAATTAGAGTGCTTACAAATTGTTTTGAATTCGTTCTTTGTTTAGCTACGTTTTCCCGAGAACATTTTGCAGGGCATCGGGACATATGTTTGGAAAGGGGAAAATCTCCTATAAGTAGGACGTTATAGAAGTTGCATTGGTGACGCTTCGGATTTGACCTTTGAGAGCATGTGACCTGGGCTGCTGCTAATCAGATATTAGTGGGACTCGGAAGTTCATGCCCTAAAAAAACACTGAAATATGTATGCCAATATGCTCTTAAAAACTTGAAAATATGCCAAGAAATATGCACTATTTAATTAAAACGATTGATGTCCCTTTGCAGTAGACAAGAGGAGTTAGTATAAATAATAAATCAAGTTACCTTATTCCTTATAGGTTGAAGCAGAAGTGGTCCTGCTGCTAGTATTAACTGCTAAATTTCAGTTCATAACCAACACTTTTCACAAATTTTCAACAGTAAAACATCGTCTGTTGTCTCGCAAAACACTTTTGTAACGTGGAAAACTTCTTTCAACGTCACAAGATGTTATAGGGGCATATTTAACTGATGTTAACTGCTTCACAGAGAGAGTCAAGTCTCTTGGTGTGACAGATGGTTTTCTTTCCAGGATGTCTCGAATATCGCACATCTGTTTATAACCAGGATTTTTTGAAATTACACAATTCACTTTCTCTTTCACTTTTTGTCCTATGCTACCAGGAACCGAACTTAGATCACATATTGTTTTTCCAAAGGCAGTAAGGGATTCGTGCTCGGGAGATCCATGGGAAAGAATCACGTATTGTCTCAGAAATACGATGAAGAGCGTGTGCCAAACAAGTTATATGAATTAGGTTAGGAAAAATACATTTCAGAGTTTGTCCTGATTTTACTATATAAGGACCTGCATCAGTAACAAAAGTAACCGGTCGTATTTGATTCCACATGGCCATAGTAATTTCAAAGAGTCCATCACAAACTGGGTTACAGGTACATTGCCAGTGGCCGACAATTCGCTCAAATTAAGAAGATAAGGTGTAGTCTTTTTTTCATTATTTAAAGCACCCACGATTATATTAGCAATAGAACGGCGCTCAGAATCAGGGGGTTCATCAACAACCACAAAAACTGATACGCTAATTGATTTTGTATATTTGACAATATGTTATTGTAACAATGTCCTACATAAGTCTTACGCAGTGTACTTTCTGCAGGCACACGTTGTCCAGCGTACTTTGGTAAGAAAGTTTTTAAATGTCGGATTATTAATTTTGAACAAGGGAATATCAGCGGCTAAAAATGCTTGGCACAAGCCATAGGAAAATTCAGTAACCTTACTTCCTAAACACTCTACTAGCTGTTTTTGAACAGGTTCTTTGTTTGCGAGTTTTCTGATTAAATTCTCCTTATATTTTGCTGTTTATGTGCTGAAGTGTTTGAAATCTTTTCTCACTCCCTACATTTTTCTCACATGCTCCACAAAACAGTACCCTATTATCTGTATTCTGTAGATATTAAGTCACTCGAAAACTCTTTCTGTAAATTAATTAATCTAGCGCTCGAAGTTGGTTTTATTTTCGGTATTTGAAGAGCTTTTTAACATTTTATATGCCTAATTTAATTTTGTGGGAACCAGTTCACAATACTTTTACGCTTGAAGACCACGATACAACTGCTGTTGGACAGGCAAGTGTTGCTATAATCGTGTTGCTCAAAACGTTGACCTGCACTTTTTCTTTGTTAATATAAACCTCTCAGATAATGCACTGATTATTCTCTACGCACATACATATAATGAAAGGGTGGAAACGGGATTCACTACATGAGAACATGACTCAAAATTAGTTCTCGCCACCTAACGAATTGCATCGTCATGTGCAATACTACCAATATGAAAAATATTCAGATGGAAAAAAATAATAAAAAACCATAAAAAATCATTAAAATATGCAATATAGGGGCTATAATATTGAAATAATATGCATTTATCAAAATCAAGAGAATATGCAGTTATATGCACTATAAAATCATGTCCAAATAACTGAAAATTCCATAATTTGTGCACATAACGAAAAGCATACATTTTTAACCCCCAAGAAAAAACATGCAAATGCATGAACTTCCTAGCCCTAACAATAACAGTACAAACAACCGAAAAGGTCTCTCTTTACTTACAGGATCTTCATTTTCCAGGGAATAAACTCACTTCTATATATGGTGCTATTGTCTAACATTTGAATTGCAGATTGTAAAGTGTAAGCACGAGGGTATGTAATGTTTCATTGACATTTCTTCGTTACTTGTAAATGATATTGTTGTATTTTGTTATTATTGCTATTATTATTAGTTATTGTTATTACTGGTATTGTAATTATCACATTGATATTACTTTTACTGTTATTATTATTATTATTATTATTATTATTATTATTATTATTATTATTATTATTATTATTATTATTATTATTATTATTATTATTATTATTATTATTACTATTACTATTATTATTATTATTATTATTATTATTATTATTATTATTATTATTATTATTATTATTATTATTATTATTATTATTATTATTATTATTATTATTATTATTATTATTATTATTATTATTATTATTATTATTATTATTATTATTATTATTATTATTATTATTATTATTATTATTATTATTATTATTATTAGTACCTGGGCAACCCAGCTTCGCTCAGGGGTTTTCGCCTCTGCTTTTGTAGGAGAAGATACTTATTTAGATAAACCTGAAAGGCAAAACGTTAACTAAATAACAATTTTTGTCGCAATTGTTAAGAGTCATTTCCGAGATTCAAGAGATATAGAAATACATACACATATTTAATAAACACCACCATTTCAGCTGTAAAACGCCTACCGCTGAACGCAGGCCTCCCCAAAGATATCCACCCAATTTGAGGGTTTCGTCGAGCATTTGTTCCATTATGGAGTTCAGTTCTTTGCTGCTACGATTGACTCCAGGGCGATAGAACGTTGGCCAAGGTCCTTCATCTTTCCGTCGAGTTCTTCCATGGCTTCCTTAACCCCGGCCAGTCGCACGTTAGTATTCTCCGATAGATCTATGTTCATCTTGGACTTCATCTTTTCCGTTTCGGAGATTACACTTTCAATGTGGCTTCCATTTTTGTTTCCATTTTGTCCATTTTTGTTCCCATATTTTCTATTCCGTAGTTTACCTTTTTCCAATTCGGTTTTCATATTTGTTTTCTCTGCCTCATTCCGGAATTCATTTCATTTCCCATTATGTTCATCTTCATTTGTTTCATCAACTGTTTCGTATCGTGCTCTTCGTCGCACTCCTGAAACCAATTGAGATTATTTACTTACTTTTTTTAACTATGTATTTCTTTACTTTTTATTAAAACACCGGAGCGACACTAAGCAAAAGCAGTGTTGAACAATAACAAATATTACTGGAAGAAAAGCTGGTTGATAAAGCCATGTTAATGTACTACGCACTTCTGTTTCAATCACATAGAAAATAGTATGAATTGTTCGTAATTGTTCGTCGAAGCGGGAGTAGTGAAGGAAATGTGATTGTGTTTAGTAAAAGAAAAATGAGTAGAAAAACTGTGTGAATGTTATACGTTGCACTTATATTTCAAGTGTATGGAAAAATGTATGGATTGTTTGTAGAAGAGAGTGTAGTATGTTAGGTAAAAGAAAAGGGAATAGAGAAAACCATGTGAACGTAATACGTTGCGTGGTAAAATGGATTTCATAAAATCCTTCGCCATGAAAACAATTAAATATGTCACTTTTCATGGCGATGGATCAACCTGTGAATTTACCCACTCTTCAACATACGATATGTATAGGCGTTGGTATGTATAGAGTTGATAAACGATAGGGAATAACATGTGAATTGTTACGTAAAATAAAAGTGAGTAGAGAAAATAGTATGAATGTAATACGTTGTATTTCTGTTTCAAACATATAGCAAATTGTTTGAATTGTATGTTGAAGGGCGAGTAGCGAAAGAAGACGGATTGTGTCTCGTAAAGGAAGAATCAGCAGAGGAAATCATGTGAATGTAATAAGTTCCATTTATATTTTAATCATAGAATATTATATGGATTGTATGTTGAAGGGCAACATAGGATACATGAATGTGCTACGTAAAAGAAAAGCGAGTAGAAAACCATCTGAAAGTAATATATTGTGTACTAAAGTTGTTACCACAAAAACTTTCTCCATGAAAAAATACATATACGTGCCGAATTTCGCCTAAATGCTACCTTCGCCATTAAACGAGTAAGTTCATATAGAAGAAAGTTAGATATTCGACTTTCTCATATGCATCTCTATAAAGGTAAACACATTCACAAGCGGAAAAAATTAGTGGGTGTGCAGTTGCGAGTATGCGCCACTGATTAAACCCATAGCCTTGTCACATTCCAGATATGAATGTCCTCTTATTGGGATTGTGGCAGAAACTGACTGCAGACGTTGCCTTTTATGAACTACATAATGCAAACTTTGTTTTTGCTTTCATAAAATGACTTGCTTCTCTTTTCCATGGTAAACCAGTGTGTTACCTCCTCCTTTGGCTGCAGGTGAAATCTTTAAGAACAAATGTCTCAATAACTAATCTCCGTTTTGTTTTGCTATTACTCTATACTGCATCATTCACACTACATGAATATACTGTTAATTAATTTTGGCCAATTTAGTAACTTACCTCCTTTTTCCCCTGTGGTCTTCATTCATATACTATACATATGTGTGTATACATTGTAAATTATGTAATTATAATAGAAGCAAAGCTACATTTCAGCAAACGAAAGGCTTAGACTTAAACTTTTCAGAGGCTAAGTATTGGAGGTTAGTATGCTACACCACTGTTATTATGATAGTAACCACAAGAGGTTTTCGATCCAATGGGAATGCGTATGTCCGTACATAATCCTGACCACATAGCCACGGAGTTTAGCTGCCTGCCGTGTCAGCGACCATTATGCCTCATTTGGTTCACGCACAGGCTTTAGTGCTTATCAGATTAACACAGTGGTACAGTTCTTTTTAAACCCATTTACCAGAATTTCCTGTTATTCCCCTTGTTATTGTCACTGACCTGTTGAAACATAACGCTTTTAGCTTTATCTTATTATTCAGAGGATGCGAGGCGTTAGTTATTGTAACATTCTCATACTTCTCCATAATCGTAAAGCTCATGTTATTATTAAATATTTAACTGCTTATGGCTGTTGTTGCATCGCTCTTACGGGGTGATTTCTGTCATATTAAAATCACTAGATCGCGTGTATTTTACTAATGCATAGTACTGTAGAGCACGTCTATTGATGTTGTTTTGTCCGCTACGTCCCACACATGCGCAACAAACGGCCAATCGCTGTAAGTACGGAGGCCAGAGTTTTTATACAGTGTAACCTCATTAACACGAATCCGAAGGGACCGAAAAATCAAGAGTTCGTGTTAAAAAGTTCCTGTTAAGGGGGGACGTATGCGGTTGGGGTCAGAGAAATCCATTTTGTGTTTATCAGCTTATAAATTAGTTGGATACTATGAGAATATTATCCAAAAGTTTCAAGCATATATTCCAGCTAGAACTGTGTTAAAAATGTGTTTGTTTAAAGGGTTGCATGAGGTTACGCCCCCTTTCTGTCAGATATCACTCACAAAAAACAAACAATTACTTCTACTTTTTTTCCTATTTGGGCGGGCACACTTTCAGAAAGCATAGATACCAGGTTCAACAAGACTGTGGCAAAATGGCAATATGTGTGTTTTGTTTGTAAACAGATATGCTACAAGTTATGGTTATGGCCAACATTAAACAATTTTTCCCAGGTACATAATGTTCTCATTTTTCTTTTTCAGTTTGGCGAAACTTACATTTCCATTATGTAAGGTACATGTTTCTCCAAAAGTATTTAAGCTATTGCACTGAAATTTTGCACATTTATTAAAGATACCGAAATGCATTTTGCTGTGGAACAAAATTTTGCTAAAGTTTTTAGAAGGTAAGTTATTGAGAAATACATGTGATAAAAATAATCCTAAAATTATCAAAATAATAAAATATTTTTTAAAAAATATCCAAGACGTTTAGAAAATTCTGTTCCACACTTCTTCTTTATCTCTATGTAATGTCTGAAAAAAAAAGCTGAAAAGGATTACTTCAGTAGTTTTCAAAAAATCTGTACCCTAATTAGATCCTGTATTTTATATATTTTAATTACCATAAATTAAACATAAACTAATAATTTGTTTTGAAATTTTCTGGACATATTCTACATGTAACCTTCTAAGAGGGTGCAACATTTGGTAATTCTCTCTCAAACGGAAGTGAAGTTATGTTAAAGTTTGTATGGGGCTGTATTTTCGCATACGTCCCCCCGAAAAATCAAGAGTTCGTGTTAAAAAATTCCTGTTAAGTGAAAAATCAGATTTTAATGCGTACACCTAGTAATGCGTACTACACTACCATATCAATAAGTTTACATTATTGTAGACTTACAACATTATTTACTGTAAAAGTACACGTAGTCACAAATTACACTATTTTCTTGGAAAGGATTCAAGCATGGTTCACTGACGTTCACGGGAACGAAAATATCTTGTAATTTCATAACGAATTGGTGATTTGGAAAAAGATTGTAGAAAAGTGCAGTTTCCTCCATATTGAACACTTCATAAAGGGCATACTTTTCCTCATTCGGTCGAATTCATGCAACCAGCTGTTCGCACTTTGTTCATTAACTTTATTTGCTTCACCACAAATCTGTACATATGAAATTGACTGCCTCTTTTGGAACCGATACAGCCAATCAGTAGAACAACTTAAGTCTTTGATACATATATTTCTGGCAATCTTATTGGTTAAATGCACGCATATGACTGAACCATTCTAGCAATAACTTTTCGATGTCTTCATACTTAGCGTAAGGAAGGGAGCATTCCACCTCATTCATTCGCTTAGCGACTCGCGAAGCGTGCACACCGTGTCGAGCCCCATGCAGAAGCATGCCCTACTGGTCCAAACCCTGGCCCAGCTGTTCCCTAACTCAGCCAAGTAATGGCCTCCAGACTTGTCCGGAGACCATTCAGGGCTGCGTTCTGGAACGCAAATGGCATAAGGGGCCATTACCCAAGCCTTGTTGAGTTTGTGCAGTCGTATGGAATTGACATTCTGATGGCCTGCGAAACCCACTTGGATGCTGCAACCAACTTCTCGCTGCCGAGTTACGTCACCCATCGGTCTGATCGGGTCGGCCGACCGGGGGGCGGTACAGCCATTTTCATCAAGAACCACATCACTCACACATCCTTCCCTATCCCACCACTACAACACGTGGAGGCCTGTGCCATTAGGCTTGCCATTGGCGGGGTAGACACGGTGTTGGTAGTGGCATACGACCCTCCTGATAACCGCTTCTACGAAGCTGATATTAACACCCTCCTGAACCTGCATCCTGCGGTTTGCATCGCCGGCGACCTCAACGCTAAGCATGCACATTGGCATAGCCGCGCTACCAATGCCAAGGGGCGAGGGCTCTACCGCCTGATCAGCGGTAACCCAAGCATTCTTGCGCATGGACCGAGAGGACCTACGTTCCATCCGGCACGAGGGAGGCCAGATGTGCTCGATATCATGGTCACCAAAAACATCCCTTTTCATCTAGACCTCTCAGCGGTCAATGAATTGGACTCCGACCATGACCCTGTCTTGGTGGATTCCAACATTGACCTGCCAGCTCTGGTCACTCCAGACTGGACATACGAGGTCGACTGGGATGCAGCCATCCATGAACTCAACCAGTCTGTGGACCCGCGTCCGCGTGTCGATTCTATCGATACACTGGAGGCGGCAGCCACGGCATTCTCCCAACACATCCGGGATGTAGTGCGTGCCCACACGCACCGCATTCCATCCGACATACCTAACCCTCGCACCATTCCCATCGAACTCAGACAGTTGCTCAAAGCCAAAGCAACTGTCCGAAGGCTCTGGCAGCGTTTCCGCCATCCCAGGATACAGGCCGTCTACCAGCGGTTCAAGTCCCTGTCACGACGCCTGCTGCGTTTACACCGCAAAACAGCCTGGGAAAACACGATGGCAAACGTAGACCTCTCCGAGAAACAACCATGGCGGATAATTAGGTCCCTTAGAAAGGACAAAAATGCACATCAGCATCCTCTACATGGCACTCGCGGGAGACTCTCTTTTGAGCCCCAAGAGAAAGCCACGGCTTTCGCAGACCATCTAGAGTCCCAATTCGAACCCCGGGAAGATGTCCAGGACGAAGACTTTACTGAACTCGTGGAGGCGACGGTAGATTACCTCTATGAGGCACCTCCGCCGCCACGCGCAGAGATCCAAATCCCCTTAGTCACCCCAAGACAGGTGGCTTCTGAAATCAGAAGATTAAAACCTGACAAATCCCCTGGTCATGATGGCGTCACGGCGCCCATGCTCCAGCACCTTCCCCGAAAGGCCGTAGTCCACCTGACGAGGATTTATAATGCATGTCTGCAGCTTCGTCACTTTCCTACTTGTTGGAAGGAGGCGAGGGTGGTCTGCATTTTGAAGCCCGGCAAGGACCCGGTTTTCCCTTCCAATTACCGTTCCATAAGCCTTTTACCTATCGTTTCAAAAATCTTTGAACGATTATTCCTATCCCGCCTCACTCCTCTCTTCGAGGAAAGGCAACTTATCCCGGATCATCAGTTCGGTTTCCGTCATGGACATTCCACTACACTACAGCTGCTGCGGCTGGTTGAGAAGGTTGCCCTGGGTTTCCAGGAAAACTTCAAAACAGTCGCGGTGCTTCTGGATGTAGAAAAAGCCTTTGCAACCACATGGCACCAGGGGTTACTGTACAAACTCAGAGAGGCTGAAATCCCTCCCCCCTACCTCACCCTGATTGGTAGCTTCCTTCGGGATCGCTCTTTTCGGGTGCGGGTGGAGGGGAAGTTGTCCTCGGTCAGACCCATAGCGGCTGGAGTTCCGGAGGGTAGCGTGCTATCGCCGTTGCTCTTTGCTGCCTACATGTCTGACCTACCCGTGGAACCGCATACTGTTACGTGCCAGTATGCTGACGATGTCCTCATACTGGCACAGAACAAAAATGTTCGGTACTGCTTCCCTCCACTTCAGCGACAGCTCGACGCTATCGGCAGGTGGAGTGAACAGTGGAGAATGGCCATTAGCCCGCAGAAGAGCCAAGCTCTACTACTGGGCAAAGTTCGAAACTGGCGGCCGGGTGTATCCCTGGCAATGCGGCGGAGAAGAATCCCTTGGGTTAACTCTGCCAAATACCTGGGGGTACTACTTGACCGTGGTCTAACCTTCACTCCACACGTCAGAACAAAGGTCGGTCAGGGACATGGCGCCCTGAGACAGCTATATCCCATACTCCAATCAACCATGCCCACATACCTGAAACTACGCTTGTACCGTGCGATCGTCCCGCCCCTGATCCTGTACGGGTGCGAGGTCTGGGGTACGGTGGCTCGTTCCACCATCCGCAGGCTGCAGACCGTGCAGAACAGGGCGCTTAGGATGATCTACGGTACCGACCGTAGGTTTCCATCACACATCCTTCACACTCATTCCGGCATCCCATACATTGTTGACGTAGTGCGGGACAGGACTCGCACAATGTATGACAAACTCATACCTCACCCAAACCAGCTGGTGAACAGCCTGGGGCAATATGACCATCGCCTCCCTAGGCGGAGACAGAGCTACCGTCTACCCAAGGACGCCCTTGGCTGGTAGGTACCGCTTTGCCTTCATCATCCTTCACACCTATCACCTATTCCCCTCGGTTTCCTGTCACTGGCATTGCATTGCTCGCCGGCCAAGGCTGACCAAGTAATCAGTAGGGAAAAGGTCGCTTGGATGGCTAGACATCCAAGATCCGACAGATCCCGCCGCCAGTGACAACACAGGAACCCACCCTGCACCATCAGACATACAAAGACAAAAAAGCCTGTTACATATACCAACCTATACCACCACACGGGTAAATCCGTATTTAAACGGATAGGTACCGTGGCCACCTTACCATCCGCCTGGGTTAACCCAGACGACTAGTACTCACTCCTGGACTCCTGGTGTCTGATGCTACTTGGAGAGGAACGAGTTCCATTACTTCTCGCCAGGGGGTAACAGGAGAGCGACTGCAGCGACCGTGGTGGAGCAAATAGGGAGTATCAAGCTAGGCGACAGCACAGATCTGCGCGCGCTCTATGAGAGACTTGGCAAGCAAGTTTTAGAGCGCCGCAGCCTTCAATTCTGCTTTCTCGGAGGGGTGTGTGCTGGTGCATTGAGGGAGCCAGGTAACTATACACTCCTCTCCCATCATCTTGTTTCCCGACAGAGACAAACTGACTGACGGACCACGAGACAACGGGCGTGCAAGACCGCAGCCAAAGGTAAGGACCCCTGGTCCAATACCTCAAGCCGTAATGACTTGCCCAGGCGCCTCCTCTATGGAGGGGGTCCGGTCCTCTACAAGCAGCCGGAGGGCAACCGTGTCGACTGACATTGGTGCAGGACCAACTACATCATCATCTACCTCTGTTCCCGAGGCGGTACCACCAGCGCGTAAAAAGAGCAAGTGCTCTGCCCCGAGACAGGTCATTGATAGGGAGTCACCACCACTGGTTTCCTATCATCCTCTCTCTTCCTCTTACTCAGAGGCAGACATGGATACAGACACCGAGGGCTTCACTGTGGTGAAGGGACGCCGGAACAGGCGTAACTCCATGGGATTTCAGCAGCAGCAACCACAGGGTACAACCCAACCCCCAACCAACGGGGGGGGGGGGGGGGAGGGGGGGAGAAAATACCGCCAATAGTAGCAGATGCTTTTAAGGAGCATACAAGGACTATGCGGCTCCTAGCCTCGTGCCTGAAAGCGCGCTTTGAGGCAATCAGGAAGCCCCGTAAGGTCAACATTAAGACCTCCTCACTCGAGGACTTTGAAGCAGCCAAGGCTGTACTTTGGGATTTAAATATCCCGTTTTACACTTATTCGCCAACGCGTCCTCACGTGGAAAGGCGAATAATCAGAGGCCTTGCCTCTGACTGCTCTACCGAGGATGTCAGGCTGGCACTCCTCGAAGCACACGACATTACTGCATCAGTGGCCCAGTTGAAGAAGACTATTGTCTCCGACAGCGGGTCCGAAAAGGTGCCCATGCCACTGTTTCTGGTCGTGGTGGACAAAGTGTGCGACCAACAAGTCCAGCCAATCGACACTGTGCGCCATCTGATCTACACTGCCGTAAAGGTTGAACGCTTTTACGACAAGGAAGGGCCCGCGCAGTGTCGCAATTGCCTGGGATTTCATCATTCCAGCATGGCATGTTGGCGTCCGCTTGCATGTCTGCGGTGTGGTGGAACCCACAGAGTGCAGGACTGCCCTAAGCTGGATACGTACAGGGAATGTGTGAACTGCAAAGGCGCGCACTGCAGTGTCTACAAAGGATGCGCGACGCGCCTGAGAATTATAGACAGCCGTCGCAAGCGGCAGAGGTCCGCCTCGGCGTCTCCTTCTCAAACGCCCTTAATAGGGCAGAAAAGACACTGGACCAGGCAGTAGTACCTGCCCCTGCCACGACTGAAGTTGCGGCACTACCTCCAGGCCATACAGAGGAGTGTGTTGTGGCCAATGCTCCTCCTAAACCTAAGCGGTGAAGGAAAAACAAGAGCGTCAAGCCGCGGAGAGAGTGAAAACAGCTCCTCAACAGCCACCCAAGGCGCCGGCAGAGCAGTCCACTGAGGCAGCTCTGGCACCAAGGGATACTGCTGTTACAGCCGGTCCACAGGTAGTACCTGTGGTACCCGCTGTACCCATGATCACCCCGGCATTAGGGGGAACGCTCTCGCAGGCGGACCTGGAGGAATTTCAGGACCTAGCCCTGTGGTTTAATAACATCATAAACAGAATCTTGCCTGCACTTCGGAAATTCAAGCTGCAGTACGAAAGCCCTAACCTGAGCCCCATGCAGAAGCATGCCCTACTGGTCCAAACCTTGGCCCAGCTGTTTCCTAACTCAGCCAAGTAATGGCCTCCAGACTTTTCCGGAGACCATCCAGGGCTGCGTTCTGGAACGCAAAGGTCATAAGGGGCCATTACCCAAGCCTCACCGAGTTTCTGCAGTCATTTGGAATTGACATTCTAATGGTCTGCGAAACCCACTTGGATGCTGCAACCAACTTCTCGCTGTCGAGTTACGTCACCCATCGGTCTGATCGGGTCGGCCGACCGGGGGGCGGTACAGCCATTTTCATCAAGAGTCACATCACTCATACATCCTTTCCTCTCCCACCACTACAAAACGTGGAGGCCTGTGCCATTAAGCTTGCCATTGGCGGGGTGGACAAGGTGTTGGTAGTGACATACGACCCTCCTGATAACCGCTTCTATGAAGCTGACATCAATACCCTTCTGAACATGCATCCTGCTGTATGTATTGCAGGCGACCTCAACGCGAAGCATGCACATTGGCATAGCCGCGTTAGCAATGTCAAGGGGCGAGGGCTCTACCGCCTGATCAGCGGTAACCCAAGCGTTCTTGTACATGGACCGAGAGGACCTATGTTCCATCCGGCCCGAGGGAGGCCAGATGTGCTCATCATGCTCACCAAGAACATTCCTTTCCATCTAGACGTCTCAGCGGTCAATGAACTGGACTCCGACCATGACCCTGTCTTGGTGGATTCCAACATTGACCTGCCAGCTCTGGTCACTCCAGACTAGACTTACAAGGTCGACTGGGATGCAGCCATCCTTGAACTTAACCAGTCTGTGGACCCGCGTCCTCGTGTCGATTCTATCGATGCACTGGAGGCGGCAGCCCTGGCATTCTCCCAACATATCCGGGATGTGGTACGTACCCACACCCACCGCATTCCATCCGACATACCCAACCCTCGAACCATCCCCATCAAACTCAGACAGTTGATCAAAGCCAAAGCAACTGCCCGAAGGCTCTGGCAGCGTTTCCGCCATCCCAGGATACAGGCAGTCTACCAGCGGTTCAAGTCCCTGGCACGACACTTGTTGCGTTTACACCGCAAGATAGCCTGGGAAAACACGATGACAAATGTAGATCTCACTGAGAAGCAACCATGGCGGATAATCAGGTCCCTTAGAAAGGACAAAAACGCACATCAGCATCCTCTACATGGCACTCGCGAGAGACTACCTTTTGAGCCCCAAGAGAAAGTCACGGCTTTCGCAGACCATCTAGAGTCCCAATTCGAACCCCGGGAATGTGTCCAGGACGAAGACTTTACTGAACTCGTGGAGGCGACGGTGGATTACCTCTACGAGGCACCTCCGCCACCACGAGCAGAGATCCAAATCCCCTTACGCACCCCAAGTGAGGTGGCTTCTGAAATCAGAAGGTTAAAACCTGGCAAATCCCCTGGGCATGATGGCATCACGGCGCCCATTCTCCAGCACCTTCCCGAAAGGCCGTAGTCCACCTGACGAGGATTTATAATGCATGTCTGCAGCTTCGTCACTTTCCAACTTATTGGAAGGAGGCGAGGGTGGTCTGCATATTGAAGCCCGGCAAGGACCCGGTTTTCCCTTCAAATTACCGTTCCATAAGCCTGTTACCCATCGTTTCAAAAATTTTTGAGCGATTATTCCTATCTCGCCTCACTCCTCTCTTCGAGGAAAGGCAACTCATCCCGGATCATCAGTTCGGTTTTCGTCATGGACATTCCACTACACTACAGCTACTGTCTCCGATTGAGAAGGTTGCCCTGGGTTTCCAGGAAAACTTCAAAACAGTTGCAGTGCTTCTGGATGTAGAAAAAGCCTTTGCAACCACATGGCCCCAGGGTTACTGTATAAACTCAGAGAGGCAGAAATCCCTCCCCCCTACCTCACCCTGATTGGTAGCTTCCTTCGGGATCGCTCTTTTCGTGTGCGGGTGGAGGGGAAGTTGTTCTTGGTCAGACCCATAGTGGCTGAGTTCCGGAAGGTAGCTTGCTATTTCCGTTGCTCTTTGCTGCCTACATGTCTGACCTACCCTACAAAAATGTTCGGTACTGCTTCCCCCCACTACAGCGACAGCTCGATGCTATCGGTAGGTGGAGTGAACAATGGAGAATGGCGATTAGACCGCAGAAGAGTCAGGCTCTTCTATTAGGCAAAGTTCGAAACTGGCAATGCTGCGGAGAAGAATCCCATGGGTTAACTCCGCCAAATACCTGGGGGTACTACTTGACCGTGGTCTAACCTTCACTCCACATGTCAGAGTAAAGGTTGGTCTGGGGCATGGCGCCCTGAGACAGCTATATCCCATACTCCACTCAACAATGCCTACACACCTGAAACTACGCTTGTAAAGTGCGATCGTCCCGCCCCTGATTCTGTACGGGTGCGAGGTCTGGGGTATGGTGGCTCGTTCCACCATCCGCAGGCTGCAGGCCATGCAGAACAGGGCGCTTAGGATGATCTACGATACCGACCGTAGGTTTCCATTACACATCCTTCACACTCATTCCGGCATACCATACATTGTGGACATCGTACGGGACAGGACTCGCACAATGTATGCCAAACTCACACCTCACCCAAACCAGTTGGTCAACACCCTGGGGCAATACGACCATCGCCTGCCTAGGCGGAGACAGAGCTACCGCTTACCCAAGGACGCCCTTGGCTGGTAAGCACCGCTATCCCTTCACCAACTGCCAAATGTAACTAAACTTGGCACCACCACACCTGTCACCTATTCCTCTCGGTTTCCTGTCCCTGGCACTGCATTGCTTCCACAAGCGGCCGACAAAGTAAACAGTAGGGCAATGGTCGCTTGGATGGCTAGACAACCAAGATCTGACACATCCCGCCACCAGTGACAATATAGGAACCCAACCTGCACCATCAGACACATAAAAATGCCAAAGCTTTTAAAACCCTGACAAACCTATACCTCCTTACGGATAAATCCGTAATTAAACGGATAGGTACCGTGGCCACCTTACCATCCGCCTGGGTTAACCCAGGCGACTAGTACTCACTCCTGGACTCCTCCTGGACTCCTGGAGCGTAAGGAAGTCGTTTAGTTCTCTTTCCGGAACCTGATGCAGCAGCATTAATGATGATATCTCGATTATTAATTATCGTACATAAAATATATTTGGGAATTCCAAACTGCTCTACAATCGCTGTTTTCTTTGTACCATGGCCCACTTCGTTTCTAAACGTTTATGCACACACTACTGAAATTATCTAAATTTACTGTACGTGCTGGTTGTGGAGATGACAGTTGCGGCTGTCGACGACAATACGTTAGAAACGAATCAACAATGGATTTCTAGCTTTGTGGTTACATTTCTTGCATTCATTTCGAGAAAAAAAAAATCACTTAAAATACTATGACATCGGAGGTTTGGATTATCGTGATAAAATTAAGGAAAGAGCTTTCTGATCCAGGTTATAGCTGAATATTTTCGACAAAGTTACATCTTTGCTAGCAAAATAGAATATCGCAATGAAATATGCACAGAATGATGAGGAAATCGATACGCTGCCTTTTACTTTCTTTGCTATGACAATAGAGGAAATACTGCAGTCCATCCAAATTTACAATATCGAGATTTCACAGGAAAATACACGCTTTAAAACTCGCTGAATTAAAAAAAGGAGAAGAAAAAGAAAACTCGTTTCCTCTGTTGGCGGTGTGTGTGTGTGTGTGTGTGTGTGTGTGTGTGTGTGTGTGTGTGTGTGTGTGTGTGTGTGTGTGTGTGTGTGTGTGTGTGTGTAAACAAAGTAACAAAAAAAAAAAAAAACATCTGATGTGTTGCACTCTCATGACTTTTTCCACACTTGTACACTAACTGTTCTTACAAACTCTTATTCCTGTATCTTCTTCATGTTAGACGAGACAAAACGTTTACGGAAATTACCTTACTGCCATTTTTTGTAAGTGCAAGGGGAATACAGTAGGCTTTGAGTAATAGTCAGACTTTTGAAACCTTTGAAATTCCGTTTTCTTTACATGGCCAAGAGATAAAAGGGGAATGACACGACCTTCAATTTAAGAAAAGTTTACGTATTGCAAAACTCACACAAATAAAAAGGAATGTCTGAAATGGTTCATTTCACAAAACAATACTTTTGGATATAACTTGTATGTTTTAACGAGATCTACATTTTTGTATAGTAAGATTTTATCTATGAGGTGGAATCAGGGATGAAAAATTCAATGCCACAGCCGGGATCTGAATCACTGATCTTCCGCTATCGAGTGACTTCTCTAACCACTAAGCTACCATGACCAACCTGCTAGTACCACATTAAATTCCCCAGCCGATTCGTACTTTCCGGCATTAAGTTTGTTGGCATAAATAAATTATAAGATTTGGTCTATTTCTTACGATTTACCAATTATGCAAATTATCAAGAGTAAACGGGACTACATAGGCTATAGCCAGAAAATTCAAAGTATAAATTTAATTTGCCATAAAACATCTTAACACATGGCATTTCAATCAAAGTCGGTAGAGCCATTTTTGAGAAAATCAAATTTTTCGACAAATTTTCCAATTATTAAAGGATAGTTTAGGCTTGGAAGATATTAAACTTAAATACCAACTTTGGTTTATAACCAACTTTTCCTTTTTGAGTTATGCTGTTTACACTCACACACACACACACACACGCGCGGACCTTTTTCTAAAACGACTTTTTTGGATCCAAGGAGTCTCTAAACATATTCCCGGTGAAATTTGGACATCGAAATTTTGGGTCGAATACAGTAGAGGAGAAGGTGCAATTATAGGCCAGGGCCTAAAAACGGGCTATTCGTGTATTTTGACTGTAGAGTGCTGCGGACTATCGGAAACAGCTTTTACTATACCTTCCTGCAGTAATGCAATACACGTGGTTTCGTGCCATTAGCTATGTTGACGCGAGTGTGAACTTGTGTATTTTCTGAATCATCATTTGAAAACTTTTGAAAGGTATGCAAGTTTTATTTTTTAAATAACTGGGCATGTTTATACCCTATTCAAGTTAATTTTGTTGTGTTATACAGTCATTTGGCTTTGTGTGAAATATTTACGTAGTTTCCATACGTTATTATATACGAGGTAAATAAGTTTAATCTTTTTAATGCTTTGTGTCGAATATGGGCTACTGTGTGTAGTGTAAATACGGGTTATATCCTATATTTAGACTACCTCATTTAAAACTAAATATCTGATTAAGTAAGGAAGTACTATGTTTCAGATGCCGTGTAACAAGTCAAAATGCACTCCCATTGGGGGGGAAAAAAAAGCAATGGAAGGTGGAAGATTGCCCACCAGGAGCGATAGAAGTTGCTCATACTTCAGAATGGATTCAAAACCATCTGTTAATTCATTGGCTTACTTACTTCGTTGCGCACATTAAACCATCTGAGGCTTCTCCCATATTGCTCATTCTAGATGGTCACTATAGTCATACCCGTAATACAGACGTCATAGCCACAGCTAGAGAAAATTATTTAACTATTTTATCACTTCCACCTCACTCTACACACAAACTTCAACCGTTAGGTAAGACATTCATGGGGCCATTTAAGAGTTACCATAGTGAAGAAATTAGGATGTATACCAAATCACCTGGGCATCCTGTCACAGTGTATGAGGTGGCAGAGCTCTTGAAGAAGGCGTACATTAAGGTTCAAAGTGGAGAAATAGCCATCAGGCTTTTCTGCTACAGAAATTTAACCTAACAAAAACATATTTACCGAAGCCGACTACCTAGCAGCCCAAGCAGATGCTCCTAAGAAGAGCAGCACAGTGAAGAGTACTGAGCCTTTGTTGGTGGCTTCTACAGGTTCATGTGTTGTTTCTGTATCATCTTCAAAAGTTTTTTCAGCTTCATCTGCTGGTCCTTCAAGTTCATCTTCTGCTTCTTCAGCTTCGTCTGCTGGTCCTGCAACTTCATTTGCTGTTCCTTCGACTTCATTTATTGGTCCTTCAAGTTTATCTCTTGGTGCTTCAGCTTCACATGCTGGTCCTTAAAATTCATTTCCTGGTTTTACAACTTTATCTGGGTTTTCCCTATCAACGATTGTTACAAAATAAAAAACCTGCGTGTCACCTCATAAAGTATCTCCAATTCTCATCACTAAAAAGAAAGGAGTCGGCAGCGCAAGTCGCAACAATTACAAATCATTACAGCATCACCCTATAAGAATGAACTCACTGAGTGCTTGAAAAGGAAGAAACAGACCACAAAAGGAAAGTATGCAAAGGAGAAATTAAATTTTAAACAGAGTGAAAAAATCCAAGAACAAAATGGAAAGCTGTGACTCAGAATCTGATCAAACTGAAATTAACTCTGGAGATAGTGACTCTGGAGATACTGTAGGAAAAGTAAACCCAGATAATGATTGCTGCTGTTTATTTTACGATGAGCGCATTTCAGTAGATACTAGAGGAGAACTGTGGATTCAGTGTCTTGTTCGTTTTCAGTGCGTGAAATGTGCAGATGCAGAAAAAAGTGAATATGTGCGTGATTTCTGCAAACGATATACTTCAAAAGCTCTAAAAGAAACGTTTGTTTAAACTTTTCAAAATTGCAATAAGGCTAAATTCTGGTAAGATTGTGTAGATTTATATGTTTTCACTTCATAAGACAAATATATAGATATCCCGTATTTGAAGCCTGTCATTAAAATTCCATTTTATGCACATATTACGCAAAACAGCGTACACACTACTTCACATGTATTGCTGCTAATTTTACCAGATGACTTCAGCGTGCTTTTAAATAAGTGTACTACTTTTTCTCTTAAAATAACAGTGGTAAAAAGAGAACTTAAAAATATATGCCCAAGTAGAAATGATAGCTGTATTAGGACCATCTCCTCTACTTCCTGACTTACTATACGCTAGAGAAAGGAATAAAAGGTCGGCTAAATACCAAACTGTATCTGTAAGTTGAGATTCTCCTAAGGACGCCACACGGACTTTTCAAGAAATTTGCCCACCTTAAACTACGCTATACATAGACGAATTCTCATTTTTTCTGTATTTTCTCCAAAGGGCTCTAAGGACATTTTTTCAAATACCATATATTTAATATATTTGCATGTCAAAATGCATATATTAAATTTTCTGTAAGTCCTCATAATTCTGTATACGTTTTGTATAGTAGGTAAGCGTAAAATATACAATATTACAACACAAAAACTTATATCTCGTAAAACACAATTTATGTTAAATACCTACAGAGTTTATGACTTCGACCATTTCCGAGATATACTTTGTTATTTGTTTGGATTTTGAAATACTCATACTTTTTCAACTTGTAAGTTGTTTCTCTGTTGTGGTCATTCAAAGGAATGACACTTCAAAGCTATAATATCACGCCTCTTAAAAGTCTATCACATTAATCTCATGTAGCGATGCCCAACCTTGTCTCTTTGGAGACACTTATATAACTAGCTACAATTTCCCAGCCCCTCCTTCAGTGGGAGGGTGAATTAGCTCTTGCTCGTGACGTGCACAAACACAACCAGACAGTATTTAGTGACGGACACAAACAGGCGATTCCATGGAAGTTTGTAAGCCATAACTTGAATGTTCTGGGCATGTCCACAGAAGCCCTCTTCATTATGTGTTTTTATGCATTAATGGTAAACAGTAAGAGACAGACAAAAGCTTACTAAATACAAAATACAAATAATTTTCAATATATTCTTTATTATTTATTTGAATTTGCCAGTACTTATACCTTTCTCAAATAGGAACATGTTATACGTTTTTCTATCTTTTGGCCCTTCAAAGAGAACGGAATTTCAATCGCATAGCAACCAGCTCTTAAAACAATTCACTATCACTTAAAACTGTATTCCCACATTCCCCTAGCACGTACCGGAAAATTAGCGATAAGATAATTTCTGAAAATGCTTATGTCAATTAAAATTTAGAATATAGGGAAATAAGCATTTGCAAGAATATTGCATATAAGAGTGGTACCTCTACATACGAGCAGAGTTTCTCCAATTGAACTCGTATACTAAAAGTCTGTATCGCAATATGTTGCGGGACGATGCCTTGGTGTAGATATTTTCTAAGGTGTATCTTCGACTCTGTACATTGCGTTTGATTTACGAAAGTACTTTAAATTTTTTTTTATAATTTATTTAGAGTCGCTTTAACAATTAAGTCATATCGCGACTATTCTATATAATACAGCGGTATACAATAAACTTGTTACAATTATTTAACCAAATCATGAAAATACTAATCAACAAATCAGTACAATAAGAATATCCTTCATATTATATTTTCGTATGTAAGTCTGTACTTTTGAGAAATGATAATACCCTTCTGCAGTTGGATGGCGTGTTCAGAATGGTGGATAAGTCTCCAGTGATGTGATGAAGCTGTCGTATAGCGTAATGCTTGCATTCTGTGAGGAGATGTTTTACTGTGAGGCGGGTGTTGCAGACTTCACATTGTGGTGGCTGGCCTTTGCTGAGGAGGTATGAGTGGGTTAACCTTGTATGACCAATGCGGAGACGTGAGATAATCGCCTGCTCTTTCCTGCTAAGAGAATAGACAGGGGAAGAATTAGTGTCTCCTTTCCTTACCATGTGTAGTTTTTCTGGAGGCGATTGATTCCAGGCCTGTTTCCATCTTGTGTTTATTAGTCTGGAAAAGTACTTTGTAATATCACGATAAGGTACTGCTTCCTGTTCATCTGTGTCTGGTAGCCGACTTGCTTGTTTAGCAACTTTGTCTGCTTCTTCATTGCCCTTAATGCCGCAGTGTGAAGGGACGCAAATGAAAGTAACTATTTTCTTTTTATTTAGAGCAATGGAATAAAGAATGTGGATACCTTGAAGCAGTTGGAGGTCAACTGAACGATCTCCGAGACTTTGGAGAGAGCTTAATGAATCAGAAATTATAAGAAATTTACTCTCACTAGATTGGATGATGTATGTTAAAGCTTGCTTAAGTGCAGAAAGTTCGCAGGAGAATATGGAATAATATTTAGGAAGTTTCAGCCGAAGTTTCTTATCTGGGGTAATTACGGCACATCCATTGTCGCTGTCCGTTTTGGAACCATCAATGTAGCTAAATGTATGGTTAGGGTAGGCATTTGTTATTTCTTTAAACAGCTGTTTATAGGAAGATGCATCTGTATGAGGTTTACGGTAAGCTGTAATATTCAAATTTAGTTGAGCAGTCGGTACTCTCGAAGGTGGTAGACAATGAAACTTTCTGGGCATTATGGCAGGAACTTCTATGTTATGTTCTTCAATGCATTTGCTTATTTTAGATTTAAACAACACTTCTTTTTGTGAATTAGCCTGTAAACGTTGGTTGGACGTTTCTGGGAGGACGTACTGGTATATCATTGATTCGGGTCTTGCTAAAGTTTTAAGAACGAATTTTAGGCTCAGATCTGTTCTGCGGACGTTCAATGGTGGCTCGTCGATTTCCATTGTTAAAGCAGAAACGGGGCTGGTTCTGTAAGCTCCCAAGCATATTCTTAGAGCTGCTGTTTGAATTGTATCTAGTTTCTTTAAAACTGAAGATAGGTCATCTGGGCTCCATAGTCTAGTTTACGTCTAATGAGAGCTTGATACGTTCGTATGAGGGTACTGAGATCAAAACTCCAGCTTTTGCAGCTTAGAGATTTTAATACATTTAATCTTCTGAGGCATTAATTTCTCATATCATCAATGTGATGTTTCCAGCTTAGAGTTACATCAAACGTTAAACCTAAAATTTTGATAGCCTTCACTGGATCGATTAGCTTGTTATCCACGCAGATTGTGGGGTTTGAGACTTTACATGGTGATTTGGAGAAGCATATGCATTTGGATTTATGATATGACAAGTTAAGACCAGCATGATTAGTCCAAGTGTGCAGATTTTCCAGTGTTTCTTGCAGTAGTAAAGGGGCTTTCCCCCTTACAAAAGATAGGTCATCTGTAAATAGTATACCTTTTACAGCTGGTGCAATACTGCTTGTAATACTGTAATACTGTTGATAGCTATGAGAAATAGTGTGACACTGATTACTGATCCCTGTGGAACACCCCTACTAATGGATTCTTTTTTTTTTTTTTTTAAAGGGTATTTAAGGACTTACCCTGGGTTTACCCAGGGCAAATAATGTCCTAAGGCTGTTTCAGAGCAATCGCTCTCTTCAGCCGGCGGGATAGTTATTTTTATTTATTTATTATAAAATAATGGATTAGGATGGGATCGGGTTGTATTGTGACGTGTTGGTGAAAGGTCTTCTTGAGTGTTGGCGTCTTTTGTATACTTTGTGTATTTTCTGCTGGTATTCGTTGCGCGGATGTGTCGTCTTGGTGGTGAAAGGTCTGTTTGTGTAATGGCGTCATCGGAGTGTCTTCTTGGGCCGGTGCTCGTCGTACGGGCGAGGACTGCTTCCCAGGTTGCAACTTGTCTTGTCAATATCTGGATGTCGGCATGTAGTTTTCGTAGTGTTTCGGTGATGTCGTAGATTGAAGCTTGAAGTCTTTTGTGGTCCGGTTCGTTGACGGTTATGTGGACGGCTTGCGGTAGTGTTGGTCTTGGCGTTAGGGCCTGCTGGTTGTTCCGGTTGAGGCCGAACTGCGGTCGGCTGGTGGCGGCGTGGGTTCATGGGGCACATTGCTTGGCCCGTGAAATGTCCATTGCAGTTGCACGTTGCACAATAGACGGGGCGGCGCAACAGGTCATGGTTGGTGCAAGTCATTGTAAATGTTCCCGCGCCGCAGTAGTGACATCGTGGGCTGAGTGTGCAGGCGTCGGCGGTGTGGCCGTATTGACAGCAGCGTCGGCATGGGACGGGGCGGGAGCTCCGGCTGGCTTCAACTGGAAGAACCTGCCCAAGGGCAGGGAACCCATCAGCTAAGGCAGCACAGTGGTCTCCTTCGTCCCAAAAATGTAGGCGAACTAGTGGTGACGGTCCTTTGGATGTGTGGATGCGTGTCGCTTTGATGAGGGATGGCCAGCGGAGTCGGGCTGCGTTCAACAGGAGAGTGTCTGGTACATCTCGATGAACACCACGTACTACTGCGTTGTACCTCTGTAGTCTTGTGAGATTCGGCGGCTGGTGGTCAGCTTCTGGTTGCGTTTCTACTGTATGGTCGGCGAAGAGGTATTTTATAAAGGCAGGGGCAGAGACTTCGTTTGCTGGTGGCGGCTGTGAAGTTGGTTGTGTGGCCGGCGGCGAGGCTGGCCTGAGGCAGTTAGTCGATGACTTATTCGCTCGGCGGCGGGTAGGCGGTGTTGCAGGAGGCGTGGCTGGCGGTCTGGACGATGGTGTGGTTGGCGGAGATGCAGGTGGTGTGGTGTGTAGGTTTATGTCCATGAAGTTCCTCTTCGGCGAAACAGGCGGTGTGGTCGGCGGGGTTGAAGGCTTGAAGTTCGTAGTCTTGAGATTCTTCTTGCGTGGCATGTCGGCGGAGGCTTCCTTACTCGGCGGCGATTGGTCTTCACACACCACTGGATTCTTCTTTTGACATGGTTCCTTTGTAGCGAACTTTAATTTTCCATTCCTAAAGGAAGTTGTCAATAAAGTGATACAAATTACCACGGATACCGATGTTACGTATTGTTTTGAGTATGTAAGCTCGTGAAATATTATCATACGCTTTTTCTATATTTAGGCTTATTGCCATTATATGTTGTTTCTGTGTAAATGCAGCTTTTATTTCTGAATCAAGTATTAAAAGATGGTCAGTGGTGGATCGAAATTGGCGGAAACCAGTTTGAAGTTCGGTGAAGAACTGCATTTTCTCTAGTTTCCAACGTAATCGGTTATTTATAATTTTTTCAAGTATTTTACACATAGAGCAGGTGAGGGCTATAGGTCTGAAACTTTCAGGTGAAGTAAGATCTTTGTTTGGTTTGGGGATGGGTACTATAGTTGCTGTGCGCCACTGTTTAGGAAAAGTTTTTGAGTTCCATATATAATTAAGGATTTCGCGAAAGTAAACCAGTCCATCTTGCGGTAAGGATTTTAACATTACGTAAGGAATATTATCCGGCCCTGGGCTGGAGCATTTACTCTTTTCAAGTGCCTCCATGAATTCTGTGAAAGTAATGTTACCATTGTAGTTTTCTTGGTCATTTTCGTCAGGTTGGTAGCAGTGGGTCGCCTTGCTTTCGCAAGCTTCTTCTCTTGAGGCCTCTGCAAAAGTATGCGCCAGTATGTTTGCTATGGTTTGGGGGTCAGTACTTGTAGTGTTTGTTGTATAATTGTGGAAAACTATATTATGTGTTCCATCGTAAGATCCCCGTATTTTGCGAATTTTTTGCCATACCACTCGTGACGGGTTTTTTCTGTTTACAGTGGACACGAATGTTAGCCAGGACTCTTTCTTGCTGTGCTTTACTACTTGACGTGCTTTAGCTCTGGCTTTTTGAAACTCGATTTTGTGTGTGGGGGTTTTAAAATCTTATGCGATAAACTTCTATTCATCAGTGACTTCTTTGGTACTGCCTACGTTTAAGAAGCCTATCAATATTTCGTGACAATGTATATAAATCTATATTCATCTTAACATGTAGGAAAAGACAGTTCATGATAAACAAAGAAGACATAGCTAAAATAACCAACTCAATAAATAGTCGAAATAAAAAGGCTGGGCTACACATTGCATCCTTTTCTAAGACGTATTTTATTTAAAATTTTGTCGCTTCTTTTCTTGCACCTTCTATTATTTGTATTATTATACCTAATTATGATTATATATTCAGGCTGGAATGGAAGTTATTACATTAATTTAAATCAGTTACAGATCTTATTATTGGGAATAATTTCGTATCTTTTTCTTTTCTATAACCATTTTTACGGAGATATTTTAGTGTTTCTGAGAACATAAAACGCACATGTTCACAACGTTGCTAGGAGCTACCGACCGGTAGTTGGGGGAGTGTTTGGCACTCTACTTTTTAAAACCAGAAGTAGGTCAGCATGTAAAAAGTTTAACTTTCACCGTTGCGCGTGGTTCGTTTAGACAAACTTCTCAGAATTGTATTTGTATCTTCCCCTGATTACACTAAACGGATGGCTCAGGTGGTAACGACTGTAACCCACATTCTGGAGGTCGCGGGTTCGATCCCTGTGACTGACCTTCCTGACCCATTTTTTTTTCCCTCGGAGGTTTACATATCCTTCGAATTTCCTGTCCCTCCATTTCGTTACATTAATCACTTCGTTTCACCCTTCATTCCGTTAGGTTTCTTTCAGGATTGGAAGCGTCGGCGAGCGTCGTGGCAGCAGCACAACAGGGGAACAAATGCGCGCTGGAAATCAAGTCCCCCGGGTGGAGGGGACCCGGTGTCCGAGTCCCGCGCTCCCATTGGGAGTACGAACCCGAAGCGGTGGGAGAGGAAGCGGGTTGAGCCATTCGCCGGTTGCCTCGTCAGGTCATGGGCACAAAAGATCGCGTTTTGGTCGAGGTGTTATGTTCCCCTCCTCAAACGTCATGGAGTGATTGGGTGATCCGCTGATTACATATTTTGTAACTTGAACATGAAATCTACGGATAAAATCAGCTCATTCAGCATTGACGTTAAATACATTTTGCAAATTATTGTTGCTCCTAATTTAATGGACCAAACCACTTTTGTATGTGTAAACACAAAAAGCCTACATAGGCTCTTACAGGGTCTAAAAGCATATGCAATAAACCAAATGATTCACACGATTTCCAGATGTTAAAACTGTCCAACATTTGGGCATCCGCAGATATCACACCTTCATAATCAAATCCAATCTAGAAAGATAGGTACACTCATTGTTGCGTATTTCCACTGCAGCCATATGAATAAGTTGTCTCAAAGATTCGACGTGAGTAAACTATGATTTAAGTTGCTTCTTCTCCGGAGACGGAAGAGGCTCGTATCCCTTGCTCGCCCTCCTACACGCTCCCTATGCCTAGGACCGTCTGCGCAGTTAGGACAGTGATTCCTGGGTTTGGTAACCTTTGGCCAGGAAAACTTCCCTGGGCAGCTGCAGCATTCTGAGTAGTTTCCTCATACATTAACAAGGGATCAAGACTTTCGTAAATCGTATCTATACTGTAGTATGATTATCCACTAAAATACCTCGTCTTCCTTTATCACTAACCCTGTGAATTTCAATGTATAGTATGACGTAGTGTAATAATTACTCGATGTCTAGCACTAGAACCCCGGCGCTCGCTAGCTACCATTAACTACGGTAGCGGTCATTTTTGACCTTCGCTTTTTCTTTGCCTTTTCCGTGCACATTTTACAACTTACTTCTTACCAATTTGTATTTTTATTAGAAGGCAACTAGGCTCAATATATTATCACTGTTTACGTATAAATTATTGGAAAATTGCCACTCTAGGTCGTACATTCGAATTTTCTATGCTAAATGTTTTCTCTAATAATCTTGTGGTAATGGAGAGTTAGGAGAAAAAAATATTTAATTTAGTAGTATATAAAAAAAGCCCGTACGATGAAGATATATCCTTTATTTATCTCTATTTTTAAACAGTATGTTTTTTTAAATAAAAAAATAGCTCATATTCCCAGAAAGGCGTAATATAGTGTAATAGTACAACTAAGGATATTTGCGATTATGAACATGAGAACTCTATGTATAATAGAACAAGTAATATTCCAATACACATCTTTATATTAGTAAACTTATTACAGTATGACAACTATGTTAGTAATTACACAGAAAGTTACTTTCCTTGTTATGAACATTAACTTATGCCTTGCATTTGACACACGTAAGAACTTTTTTGTGCATTTTCCACGTACTGTTTTCTTGCAAATATGACAGGAATTGCTTGCTTTTTTCTGTCTGCAGTTATGACCTACTTGACACTGTCGCCGGTAATCAGGGATTGGATGTTCTTCGGTTGGATTAGTCTGTATACAACGTTGTATAGTTCCCAAGTAGGCTTCTCTTAGTTCATCAACTAGTTGAAGGATGAATCTGTGGCGTGAAAGTTCCTTACCAGTTATTTCTCGAAACACTATCCAAGCGTTGTAAAAACATGCATCGGCCATTTTAAGCACGAACGGAATACAATCGTGCCATCTAATCAATCACATCCACTCCGTATTTAGTCTTGTAAAACTCAGGAAGTTTCTTGGAAGCTGCAGATATTGCACATGAGTTGTGAAGTGTGCTCATTATAATTACATTCTTCTGTGGCTTTCCTTAGTAGCTGTTTAGCAAAATATCATCGTTTGTTTTCATGAGAATGGTATCATAAAGAGGAGCTCTGGAATTTCTTAGGTGATCAGGAACATCTCTCGATCTGTTCACAGTTCCTACGATACTTGTGCCCAATTACTTTAGTTTTTTAGCTAGTGATAGTGAAGTAAAGTAGTTGTCGGTGGTGGCGTTTCGTCCCTTTTTTAGAAAAGGATTTGTTAGAGACATCACAACATGTTCTGGAGCAGATTCGCTCTGAGGTCGCTGATTATCCTTCCCCAGGTATGGGATAGTGCTGCAGAGATACGTTGAGTTCACATCTTCAAGCATCCAGTATTTTATAACAAATTTATCAGGCTTATTGACCATGTATTGAATGAATGGACAGCGAAATTGTGTAGGATAAAGTTCATCTACTGTAAGGAATGCATCTGGTATGTAGCAAGCCTTACAGTTTTCAATAAATTTGTTCCAAATAGTTGAAACCAGCGCAAACCCATCCGTTTTTAGCCTTTCAGAACGGGATGACCTGCTTCAATCTCTGTACATTTTTTTAATATGTCAAAGAATCGACTCATAAATGAACAACTTCCAAGCAGATCCATGGCTGCTGTCCCTTACATGTCTCTTAGCATAAGCACTAGGACCTCCTTTTTCTTTCGCAACATTATGTTGTTTTACCAGGATTGTGACCTGGATCGATGACCTGCCATTCAGTACCCTTATCTCTAATAAGTACAGGAAGTTTTTCCTCTTTATGTTGCTTTTTTCTGCCTCTTTTTATTTCTGGTTGTGTTGAAGTGGTTACGTTACCTGAAGCTGTAGTACTACTAGTAGGCATTCTATTTTCACTTACCGCTTGTGAGGCACTCAAATGGGATGGAGTCACATAGTGCCGCCCATACCTTCTTACCTCTTTCGCAGCACGAGAATTACAGGAAATGTTATCCTGAATTTGATTTTCTGAAAATAAATAAGCAAAGAAATATATATATATGTATATTGTGTACTAACAAGGAAATGAATAACTACATAAAGGCACCTATTAGGAATGCAGTTTCATGTTATGCAATATCTAAAACTTACCATTCAAATCATCTTCACTGAACGACTCATCTTCCGATTGTTCTGAATCAGCTGGAAGTTGATAATCATCTTCACTACTACCACGTTCTTCAAAAAGATCATCTTCTGATGCATCGTCTGGTATATCATGAAATATAGCTAGGATTTCATCTGGTTTCAAACCACGAGACATCTTGCACGCATAGATTCACAACGTGCACTACTATAATGAACAGTTGGCATGAAGAGGGACAAAGCAGATTAGTAAGAATGAGAAATCCAATGACAGTGCGAGCGAAAGCCTAACAAAATTGTAACAGTCAAAAATGACCGTGTCCGGGGTTCATGGTCAAACATGAAAAAATCCACGTAAATAATGACGCCGAAAATTATTATGATATATAAAACTAGAGGTTATGTCAGGAAAAGTCATGAAAGGCCAAGCTTCGTTTTTAAAAACCGGCGGGACTATACTTATTTAAATATCAAGAACAATCAAAATGACCGCTACGGGGTTCTAGTGCTAATGGAGCTGACATGGTGTGCTTTTCAGTCAGGGACCGTAAAATCTTGTACGATGAAGGTATTACTTCCATAGTGTTAGCGTCATTTAGTCAAAATATTGTATCAAAAATTAGTTGTATTTGCTTAAAGGGGAACGAAACACGAAAATAATGTTTCCTCCTAAATGAAGGATTATTTTATTTATATGCAGAGTTTCAATGTTTACACATCTTTCTGTACCTAAAGAATCTTCTTTCTTCACTCATCCTTATCCATCCATTCCATTTCTTCCAGTCTCCTTGCTCTCATTTCAGTTCATATTTCCCGCATTCATGAATTTCCAGATCTTAGTTTTCTTCTTCATCTAGGTGAACTCCATTCCGAAATCTTTCTTGGTAATGTCTTCATTCATTCTTCTGATATTATTCATTTTTTATCTTATAACATCTTTTTTTCCAATCATGAACATCTCGCTGACCTTAGAAGATCCATTTCCATCGACCTAGGTTTTGATTCTAAACTTTTGTTAATTTTCCACGTTTCAGCTCCATACGTGACAGTAGTTTGAAGAATACGGGCTAAAATGTAGTGGTAAAATTTTTACCAGTGTCGCTGCGCAAGAGAAATAATAAACACGTCATACGTCATCACCTCCATCCCCGCGCTGCAGGCATGTAGAAATTCACAACTTGCTTACTGCTGCATGTGCACTAATACGTTTACATCAAATTATTCTTGTTAGAATTGAAGTTCAAGGGTGGTATTTTGATGATGGTATTACTAACTCAGTTTGGTGTTATACAAACAATGTAATATTGCAATAAATAAACATCTGAGGTGTTGCACTCACATGACTTTCTCTACTCTTGTACTAACAATTCTTACAAACTCTTATTCCTATATCTTCGTGTTGAGATAAATATTTGTACAAATTATCTTATTGCTTATTTCCTTGTAGATGCAAGAGGAATATGAGAATACAGTAGGCTTTGAGCGATAGTTAAATCTTTTAAAGTTTTGAAATCCCGTCCTCTTTGCACGCTTAACATATAAAAAATGAACAACGATGTTCCATTGCACGAAAGTTCTATGTTTTCCGAAACGGACACACAAAATAAGGAATATCTCCGAAATGGTTCACTCTACAAAGAAAAAAAATTATTGAGACATAAATTGTGTACTTTAGCAGGATCTACATCTCTTGTAGAGTAAGATTTTGTCTCTTACGGTTTACGAGTTATTCAAAACTCACCCAGACTAAACAGAACTAAATAGGCTATAGCCAGAAAATTCAAAATATACATTTCACTTGTCACAAAAATATCCCAAATATATGACATTTTAATCAAAATCGATAGAGCCATTTTCAAGAAAATAAAAATTTTCGAAAAATGTTCCATGTAAAGGGTAGTTTAGGTTGGGGCTATTTTCTTCAAACACCGCCTCCGTAGCGCAGTTGGTAGCGCACTCGACTCTGGCGCGGAGGACCCGGGTTCGATGCCCGGTACCAGCATTGGGATTTTATCCCCTCTGGGAGGTCTAGCACGGGGAGCACTCAGCCTCGTTAGGTACCGGGGGGACCAATTGAGGACGTACTTGATGGAGAAGTAGCGGTCCCAGGTCTAGAAAACCACATAACTGGCCAGGAGGGCTCGGGACACTGACCACGTCCCACCCTCCAGTACTGCACCTCATCAATGACGCCTGTAGTGGGCAAATGTGGGGGACGCAACGGCTGGTCGGTAGGCCTTAGCCCCTCGTGGGCTGTCTTCAAAATTTCGTGTCGCATCCTTAAAAGTCATTAAACTTAAATACCAACTTTGGTTTTTAACCGACTTTTCGTTTTTGAGTTATGCTGTCCACAGACACACAGACACAGACACAAACCACACACAGACACACACAGAACTTTTTCTAAAAATGCTTTTTTGGACTCAGGGATTCTCAAAACATATTTCCGGTGAAATCTAGACATCGAATTTTTGGGTGGAATACAGTACTTCCCCTACTTATAAGTAGAGAAAGTAAAAGTGTCTCAATGTTCTGTATATGACTGCAATGTGAGAAGCGAAAGATACTGGGGAATTCATTTTCACTCTTTCCCAAACAAAGACACATTTACCAAAAGATAGGATATGCGCAGAAAATACTTTTCTTTTTGCGTAGTCCCAGTTCTTGTTTAATTTTGAGGGCACGGTTATGAATAGAGATAATTATTTAAAGAACTGCTTATGCCAATGAAAATTTCAGAGGACCTTTATTAAAAACAGGAACTATTCCTACTATAGAGAAAAATGAATATGCTTCAACTTTTAGTACGACAATTGATCCTTCACCATCTTCATTCAAGGGCAAACGACAAAGAATAGAAGGCTAGAAAGTGGTGAATGGAAAGTATATATATATTACTGGAAGTTTGGAAGCTATCACAATCTTCATCTCAAATATGCTCTATAAAGAATACGTTATTCATATAACGACCTTCAACTCACACCAATACTTGGATACGGCACGGTGTTCGATGTTCGCACTGTGGCAGAATGACTATCAGAATGGTTTAAATCTTCAAAATCGTACCTTTTAGTTTCGAACTGATTAAGGACGGATACCGCGTTCACTCATGTTGAAATCAGATTTTGGACTGCTGTTTCACACGTAGTTGGTATCAGCGCGAGCACCCTGTTTGTCATTGAAAACACCAGGGATTTACTGAGTTCAGTGGAACTACTGACGTCACGCGTCATATCTATAACTGCAAGTAACATGAAAACCACTGCCGTAACACAGTGACGGTAACTGCCTGCGTTGCTGTCTATTCTCGGCGATCAATCAACTAATGTGGCGAATGAAATATTCATTTTTGTGTTTCGTTCTCCTTTAAATTAAGGGTCGTATGGAAAACAAAACCACTAGATCCCCACCTCCCAGTTCAAGTATGCTGCTTTGTTTACATCCAGGAGTCGCTTATCACACTGATCAAACTTGATCTAGCAAAGTTGTTCGGAAAAACATTAATTATTTCAAAATTTGGTATGATACTGCTTAGTTATTGCCGAAAGTAGATCGGTAAACGCATTTTTTACCCATATTTCAAGTAACAAACTATTATCTTGTTACTTTTCCTGCAATACAATAATTTGGAAGAACAATTATTGTTTTTCGAAAACGGCTTCCATTATTTTATTTGATAAAAACCATATTTTCCATGCACGACCTTCCTTTTCTGAAGTTACTTTGCTCCTCTCCAAGTAAACTACCTGTAATTTCATTTACTATATTACTTATCATGTTTGCATATATATTTGATAGCCTACATTTATTATTCCTCTATTATTACTCTATAATAGTTTCGAATTTTCAACACGTCATTTTTTTGTTTCTGTACTACTTACCACGTACCACTCTTTGTTTCTCGGGATATCAGCAAACATTATATCATTTCAGAGCTACCTCGCAGTGATCAGCGTTTTAGAAAGTTGACTACTCCTTCAGATTCCTGTATACCTGTTGCACCTACAACGAGCTTTGTAATGACTAACGATTTTCATTTAAATGTTATATGTTTAAAATATTTGCATGACCAATAAAATATGTATATGGAATTTTTGTTTTAACGGTATTTTCATTATGATTGCACATGTAAAATTCTAAGACATAGCAGACAAAATCTTACTACTAAAAATGTGGGACTTATTGAAACAGTATATAATATATGTACGAGTAATAACCTTTTTCTCAGCATTAATCGCTTTTGAAATGTGAGATCTCTATGACGAGGTTCGAAGGGAGGACTTAGCACCTCCACCTATGGAAGATATTTTAGTCTATGCCCCTGACGGGGCGCCCTCCCCCCCCCCCCCCCAGGTACAATGGGTGAAGTGAGAGGATACTATGAGTGGTCGGACCCGAGGAGAAACAACAGCAGAGGCCAGGGTTCCTAACAACTACAGATTCAAACTCCTCGATGGCATGTAAACAGGCTTCTCTCATCCTCTGCGGGCTTACGTATCCCTTGGAGTCTTCAGGTTCAGAGTGCTAACTCCCCCCCCCCCCCCCCCCGAGAGTTAGAACTCTAAAACAGCCGATCAGCATGAAAGGTGAAGTGAAATGAAAAATGAGGTGAAATGGAGGGACAGGAAGTTCGGGGGATTATCATTCCGCATATTTGCCTACCGACCCAGGAAGACCTCCGAAAAACCCATTCGTCAGAAAGGTCCGCCATGAGAATCGAACCCACCATCTCCGTAATGTGGAGCGCAGACGCTACTGCTTGAGCCGTCCTGTTCGGTTGTGAGATCTTTAAGGTTTTCTCAGGTTAAACTATAATCGTAAGCTATTCTTACATTATTTCTTAACCCCCCCCCTCAAATGAGTTCATTAGTAACGCAGTAAGTTTAGGCCAACACTGTTGATTGGCGGCATCACGCTTTGACGAGTTCAGCTATATCAAGCACGGGAACCAGATGCTGCTGATTAAGCTTATGTCTGTGAGCAAAGCTCCCAATACTAGTCGTTTTCCCTACTGGCTCACTGCTAGGTATACGGTAAAAGCGGAGGGGGACACCTCGCGCACCGCGACCAACTTAGTTCTATTGTGGTTACAATCTCCCAGGAGGCAGGGATGAAGTAAGAGAAGCACAGTGTACCACAGAGTCGCAGCTTGACAGATCACAGAGACGTGCGGAAGTGCCTAACAAGTGCTGAGTTCCGGCGCCAGGCCCCGCCGAGCTAGCGCTCTGTGGGTCCGATGGGTGACAGAGGACAGCAGGGGCCCAAACGCCACCTAGCGCAGAGAACAGCAGTTACCAAGTTCATGCAATCCACGCCATCTGCCCGGTACTGCCTACACCACTCACCTGAAACTACATCTGAAAAATGACAAGGAGATGGAATGAAGGGAAATGACGGAAAGCAAATCGTGGTGTAAAATAATGCACTCCAGCATTCGCTTAAGTGACATGGAGAAACCACGGAAAAACCCAAGCCATAGTACGTGGTCACGGGGATCGAATCCGCGACCTCCCAAATGCGGGCCACAGATGTTACTGCTTGAGCCATCTAGCTCGTTTTGTCCACTGCTAAATCGAAGTACAATATTAATATACGAGTATTTTCTACAGTGTGTTTGGCCGTTAATTTAGAATAATAATTGCTAAAATAGTGATTTTTAAAATTGGGAGGTGAGCCGATGCCTCCCATACCCTCTGAACAGCTAGGCAAGATTATAACAAATTTCATTCTTATATCTATGTAAGAACGCTTAAGAATTAGTGCCCCTACGCGCAGGTCTCACTGAACTTGGATATTTACTTTTGTGAAAGGTAGTACATGAATATTCAGGCTTTCTCGGAAGCCAATTATTCTGTCAGAATAAGCATTGAACTATTGGTTATAAAAATAGCATTGAGTTATGAGAAAAGAGTGAGTAATTTAAAGTAGCGTTATAGCATGTCGCAATATCTGACGTTATGGTGACGGCAATAATTCCTCTGGACGGCGCACTAAGCGCCAGCGTCATTATCTAAATCCAGCTACAGCGCTCCCTCAGCGGTCGAACGGAAATAAATCTGCGTTTCAGAGATGCGGCGCCGGAGGGGAATGTAAACCATATGCAAAACCCGACCAGCTCCCGTGATTTGTGCGCCATTGGAAGATTCCGCAAGTGCTGGATTAACGTCCGCCTTAGCTGCGAAAATTCTATCTGTGAAATGTGGCATTTTCCGAGGAATATCTCAAAACGTTCTTCGTCGTTGGAATCGTGCTGTATACAATTCCCTCTAGATGACTTCATGACTAATAAATTAAATATTTTGTTTGCTAACGCGTTGTCAATTTTCAGGTTCGTATCGGCACCGCCGGTGTGCTGGAATTTCGTCCTACAGAAATTTCTTTTACATTTCAGTAAGTGTAATGACATGAGACTATTCCTTTTAAAACTATCGGCCTTGGCCATGTTTGAACCAGTGCCTTTGGGATCAGTAGACCAGCACTTAACCAACTGGATCACCCGACACCTTATGACTAGGGCGGATGTTGCAACGACTTAGAGGGGAAAAAAAAGCCACAAAAATAAAACCAGGAGATAGTTATAGTATGTGTTGTAGTTTGGAGAACATGCTATACTAGAATTAAAGGTATGCACAGCTCGAAAAGCTTCAAAACATTTAAAACTTAGTTTTTATATTTAACAAACCGATGTGTTGTACTCACATGACTATCTCTGCTCACTCTTGTACAAATTATGCTTACAAACACGTATTTCTCTATCCAGTCCATATTAATCGAGATGAACATGAACATGAAATTATCACCGTCATCATCTTCATCTTCTTCTTCTTCTTCATCATCATCATCATCATCATCATCGTCTCGTCGTCATCTTCATCATCATCATCATCGTCGTCTCGTCGTCGTTGTCATCTTCATCATCACCATCATCATCTGCACCATCATCATCGTCTCGTTGTCGTTTTCGTCATCTTCATCATCATCATCATCATCATCATCATCACCATCATCACCATCGTCTTCATCATCATAGTCTCGTCGTCGTTGTCGTCATCTTCATCATCATCACCATCATATTCATCATCATCGTCTCGTCGTCGTTGTCGTCATCTTCATCTTCATCATCACCATCATCACCATCATCATCTTCATCATCGTCTCGTCGTCGTTGTCGTCATCTTCATCATCATCACCACCATCATCATCATCGTCTCGTCGTCGTTGTCGTCATCTTCATCATCATCATCATCACCATCATCATCTTCATGATCGTCTCGTCGTCGTTATCGTCATCTTCATCATCATCATCATCACCATCATCATCATCACCATCGTCACCATCATCATTTTCATCATCGTCTCGTCGTCGTTATCGTCATCTTCATCATCATCATCACCACCACCACCACTACCCCACCACCACTACCACCACCACCACCATCATCATCATTATCATCATCATCATCATCATCATCATCATCATCAACACTTCATGGATTAAGAGACTTCTGTTCCCGCCTCAAGTTTCTTTCCACCTTCTCATTGGTCTGCCAACATGTCTCCTCCTATATGGTTGGTAATTGTATGCTATTTTGGGGTATCGGGTATTGTCCATTCTGCTGGTTTCTCCAGCTTTCTCTATATTGGTTTATTTTATCATTTATTGGACAAATACCTAGTTCTTCTCTTATTTCTTCATTTTTTATTTTATCCATTATTGTACATCCTTTCATAGCTCTACGTTTTCTCATTTCTGCAGCATTTATTTTGTCCCATTCTTATTTCTTTATCATCCATGTTTCACAAACGTATGTTAACGTTGGAATTATCTTATTGCTAATTTTCTTCTAGGTGCAAGGGGAATGTGGGAATAAAGTAGGGTAAAGTGAAAGTAAAATGTTTTAAAGCTGGTCGCTATGCGATGGCTTTGAAATGTCTTTCTCTTTACATGGCCAAGAGATAAAAAAGTGAATAACAATCTTACATTTGAGAAAAGTATAAGTGTTGAAATATTCAGCCAAATAACAAGGAATATCTCTGAAATAGTTCACTCCACAAAGAAATGCATTAGATGTAAATCGTGTGTTTTAACGACATATCACTTTTTATGCAGTATTTGTCTATCTCTTACGGTTCACTAGTGATGCAAGTTATCAGAAGTAAACAGGAAAACATGGGTTATAGCCAGAAAATTCAAAATAAACATTTCATTTGCCATAAACATATATTAAACATGTGACATTCTAATCAAAATCATTAGTACTTTTTTATAAAATCAACATTTAAAAAAAAGTTCCATGTAAAGGATAGCTTAGCGTGGAGAAGTTTTCTTTAAAGGTCTTCGTGTCGCGTCCTTGAAAGACATTAGACTTCAATACCAACTTTGCTTTTTAACCGATTTTTCGTTTTTGAGTTATGCTGTTCACAGGGACACACACACACACACACACACACACACACACACACACACACACAAAAACACACACAAACACACACACACGAGCCTCAAAACATATTTTTCCGGTGAAATCTCGACATTGAATTTTAGGGTCGAATACAATATTTCCCCATCTTATTTACTATATGTAGCAGAGAAACTAAAAATACTCGAAAATTTTACCTTTAGTTGCATACTATAGTTTTTGCTCTGAGAGCTCATTAAAGTCATCAGATGCCAAAGAGCGCAAAGCGTAATGGTCTGATTGACTTCCAATGCATTTTACTAGGCTGCTTTTTCTTACACACTTCTCATTAACATTTTCCCACACCATGTATTTGGTAACACATTTCGTTGACCGCAGCTGAAAAGTGGAGGGAAGAGACTTCGAAAACGGTCGAGAACTAACAATCTGTAATATGTGTGATGTATATCAGTAATACCAACTGATATCCATCAGAGAACAGAATGAACTGGTCATGACTTTCAATACTGCTTCTACTATGCATTAACCATGTTTAGTATTTTGGTATTTAGTATTTATTCCAGTCATTGTCATTGACTTTGCCAGAGGTGTCAAATGATAAATCCGTCCGTATCCTAGTTTTATATTGAGATTTGAAAGCAAATACCAGATTACCACCCGATGGGTTGCTGGCTCAAAAGGATTATACTTCGTGGGGTTTCCACATTACCTTTGCATGTGAAATTATGGTTATACCGCCAATACTCGGTTCCCAGAGCCTCATCTGTAAAAGCAGGTTGTCCTACAAACGGGCTGAGGATGGGAGTCCCATTAACAAAGTGCTGAAACCGCCTCTAGTACAGCGGCATACCAGAACACGCCTTTATGGGACTCTGGCACGACCTACTCTATGCTATGGAAGCGAGATATGGACGTTCAAAAAAATACATGAGCGTCGAATAACAACTAGTGGGATGCGGTTCATGACATTCACTGCAAGATACACCACATAGCACTGCATCCGCAATGAAGATATATTGGAAGAACCGGTTCAACCTGTGTTGGATTTCATACAACATTATCAGAAAAATTGGAAAGACCACCTTTTCCGCATGCCCAGAACTAGGGTCCCTAAATCAGTGCTCCATTATTGCCAATAGGAAAGTAACTTCTTGGTCGTCCAAGGAAGAACTGGACAGAAAATTCTGCGCTGAGATCGTAACGGGCCACAAGATCCAAAACTTGGAAGAATGGTGATGATGGTGATGATGATGATGATGATAAACCATTCAATTTTTGTGATTTATTTTGAAGTTTTAAATTGTTAGATTGTCAAGTATTTTCTTTTTCTCTGCTGCAATTGCACACACATATTAACTGTTTATAGATGTCAAATTTTAGAAATAAAATGCTCTTTCTTTACAATACACTCTTACTTGAAGTTGTCAATGTTATTTCAAATTCAAAGTTTATGTGAATATTTTTCTATAAAATAAATTGATATGTTATTGAAGAATATCGTGACGCCGGCTCACGGCAGCGGCAACACAGCAATAGACGATCGGAGGCCAGGCTGCCCACTGGCACGGCACGTAACAAAGGCACTCAAAGTCAAGCTTCGCAGCTTCTCTACATCACTCACGCGAGCGAACACTTGACTAACAGCAATCAAGTGGCAACACAAAGGGTTTTCCAGAGCATTCGAGGAGTGTCTGGCGGCCGCCTTCTATGTAAAATTCGAGAAAGATCTGACTACGTCATTGACGGTATAAAAGCTCACGAAGCGCGTGAAGCAGCCAGTTCTTGAGTCGGCCAATGTGTCAGTGAGTGAGACACCTATGTGTGTGTGTGTGTGTGTGTGTGTGTGTGTGTGCGTGTGTGTGTGTGTGTGTGTGTGTGTGTGTGTGTGTGTGGTACTGTCGTTGTGAAAGATACGTGGCGTCGAGGTGAAGAAGTCTTAATGCGTGTTGAGTGATTGTATAGTCAGAGTTAGTGTATCAGAGACGGAGAAAGTGAAGAACGACAGCGAAAGTACTGAGTCAAGACTACGAGAAGAAAAGAGTTGTGAGTCGTAATATCATAGGTTAACGTTAGTAGAAAAGAACTGCGTTTTGGGCAAAAGTTTAGAAGGAGAATAAAGTGATAGAAAAGTTACTTGACTGATTTTGTCATTTTGTCACACTGGTATCAGGAGTGGGATTTGTCAATTTGTCGTCTTTGTTACAATATTTAACATATTTTAAAACCTTGTAATATAAGGAGAAGTAAGAAAAGGAAATAGTAAAATACTTAAATTGTACCACATATATCTGTGCAATCTTGTGACGTAACATTTTCCATTCCTAGTCATTTTAGGTCTTTAGCTGTGGGCTGTGAACTAATCTGGCTTCTGGCGTCTGACAAACTCAGCACGTTATATACCATCGTGTTTCCATTGGTTTACGTTTGTGGTGAGTCTCATCTGTTAATTGATTTCAATTACCAGTATTCGTTACAAGCGATAGTCAAATTCTTTAACAGTTGACTGTTATGTGATGGCTTTGAAATTTCTTTCTCTTTGCATGACCAAGAGGGGAAAAACGAATGTCTTCCTATTCAACTAAATATAGGTATTTGAAAATTTAATCAATAACAAGCTGTCTTGCGGTTTACTGGTTATGTAAAAGTCATTCAGAATGATTGGGCCTTCAGAAGCTATTTCCAAAAAATTCAATCTGTGCATTTAATTTGTTATTAAAATATCCTAAACACACGGTAATTTAACAAATATCCTTAGAGCCACTTTTGAGAAAATACAATTTTCGAGTGACTAGAGGCAGGCAGGCAGAAAGCAGACAGAAAAACAAACATACATGGATCTTTTGCTAACTTTTCTTTTTGGTTCATGGGACCTCCAAACGTATATTCTCGGTGAAATCTCAACATTGAAGTTTTGATTGGAGTACAATACTTTCACTACTTACTATACGTATTAGAGAAAGTAGAACTTCTTTTGTTAACTGAGTGACCTTAAAACGTGTATGTCCAATGAAATTTCTTTATCAAACTTTTTGGTAAAATGCAGTATCTTTTCTACCTACTATGTACGTGGCAGAGAGGGAAGAAAAGAGGAAGAAAGAAAAAGAACCCGGATAATGAAAACGACTTCCCATTTGGGTAAAACGTAAACAGCACAGACCGTAAAAGACAACAAAATAATAGCATATTAGTTTCTCTGATGCTTGCATAGTCATTGCATTCCACCCAATGAGACATCATGTGCCCTCATATTTACATGTATTTTGTTACGGTACTTTACAATCCGTAAACTGAAATGAAGACCCTGCAAGTAAAGTGGAAAACTTTCAAGGCCTTTTCGGTTGTTTATGCTGTTATTGTCTATTATCACAGACTATACACGTTAGCTCAAGCCTGGGAATTGTCTCTCATCGCTGATAAGCAGAACGAAGTTCATTCACGCCACCGGCGCCCGCCTCCTAGGAATTGCGCCGTTGCGTTCTGTAATTGTTTTCAAGCACGAAGGGTTATCTATTTACCGCAAAGCCGGATGAGGTGGAACAACCAGTATATATACACCGACACGCTTAGTATGTTGTGTGGGATGACAAACTGTTCGATTTTTAAACAGGAATCCCCTGTCCAGAAAGGCAAGGAGGCTGGAGAGCGTCGAAATTTGAGAACGAACGATTGTGACAATTTGTTAACATTCATTTTGGTATCTTAATATGCCATCTTTGTACTGGGATGAACGACCTGAGCATTATAACATTTCTGCGCATGCGCTAAATTGCTCCATAGAGTCCCTGGTGCCCATCCTACTGTGTTACTTGTGTAGTTTCCAGTAGAGTAGCATTTCAACAGCGGTGCGACATGTATTAGTACACAACTGCTGAAATGGCCGACTTGAGCTTCAGTATACTTTGATGTAAATCTGCGGAATCACTCAACGTCGCATATCCAAATCAATGGATTGTAGAGGAGGATCAGTTCTATGGCCAGTACAGTCGCTAGATGTGACACCTCTCGGCTATTTTCTGTGGAATTGTATGAAGAGTATGGTGTTTGGCACTCCTGTAACGTCAGCGGAGGACCTTACGGCTCTAGCCCACGGAGCGATTGAAAACCTTCAAAGACAACCGCACGTATTGGGTCATGTACATAAGGCTCACCATCACCGATATAGCCCCTGCAATGACTTAGGAGATACACAGTTCGAAGCCCGCTTTTAATGTAGAAAGGTCGATGATGGGTTTATTGATGAAATAGGAACGTACAACCATCTCACATTTCGATGCGCTACAGCGCCCAAGCCATGCATTCCCGGACAGGGGTTCCTATTTCAAAACTGATCATTTTGCCACCCCGCACAACACACTAAGCGGTGTCAGTGTTTTTTTTTTTTTTTTTTTTTTTTTTTTTTTTTTTTGGGGGGGGGGCACATGTATATAAAAGAAACCGTATAATACTATACAGTTTTAATTTATGTTTGGTACACATTAAGAATAACACTGAGTGCGGTACTTGTGAGTGACTCGTATGTTAAGTTAATATTTAATGGTTAGTACAGGATATGATAATAGTGATTTACCGTTTATTTAGTATTCGGATATCACTGTGGAATAATCCTCAACTTGAAATAAACTGATGGGTTCTCAACCGCTCTTTGGAGTTCGACTGGGATTGCAGATGCTTTCCTCTTGAGGTCTTTTTTTAATTTTCTTGGCGTTTTGTGAATATGTGTTTTACTGTCAAGATAGCAGAACAGGATGGACATGTAAGTGTTCCTTCTTTAGCAATGAGATGAATATGAGTAAGTCTTAACTGCCCTATGCCAATCCTTGCTGCTATTATTTTATCTTGGCGTTTTATGGCATTTGCATTAGCTACGAAGAAAAGGTTTAATTGCATTATTCACGGTTGCTGTCTGGAGAAGAAAGTCAATGGAAATTCCAGTTGTTTCATAGAATTTCTTCGAGGTATGACATTAAATCCAGGAATGAAATTTTAATGGAATATCAACAGAGTTTTGAAAAATATCCCTTTTAGCCATGGAAATGACAATTTTATTACCTGTGTTACCAACATGTGATTGGGATTCAGACGAGAACCACCTGGTAGATCAGTCTAAAAGGCAGTGAATATAATGAATCAGAGAATGGGGCGTGTATCGATCTATTAGTGATTGATGGGAGCTTTTGGAATCAGAAAAGGTTAGAGAATATCTGTAATGAGTTGTTATATTACATGATACATGAATAAGTGCTTGCCTTCTGTCTCGTATGTTTAATATAACATTTTTGCTAGCGACGAAGTTTTGTTTTTTCTGAAGTTCATGTATATTTGCGGTATTTCGGTCCTCCTTGGTGAACATCCAGATCCCTTTGATGTGTCTAGTATTGGTGTTATCATGAATCCAGTATGTTAGCATAAGCTGGTATTTCCGTTGAAATGGGAGGTGAGGTTGTGGCTGAAACACAGTTTTATGCATCTGTGACTTTAATATGTGTGAGTTTTAATAGGTTGTTTTCTTCTGAAAGCCAGGTGTGATTTCATCGGTATCCATTTAGAGACTTACTTCTGAAACCTCCAGAGCTATGCGTATTGCGGATTATTGGATGCAATCTAACGCTTGCAATGTAGATGATTTAATCAAAGCATAGATGATGAATCTCTAATCTAATTTTGACCACACGATGATTGTACGAGGGTCGTTTAACGTATAATGCCCCATATTTTTTTCCTCTGATCATATCTATTCTTAAGAGTCAGAATTTGGTGAAAATATAAATCGACATTTCTTGCCCATGTCTTATTTTTCTACGCAGTCTTCATCACGTTCTACGGCCTTATGACAACGTTGTGTGTGAGCAGGTACTCCCTCCCTATCCTGAACGTGTAGCCATGTTTTTACTGCAGAATTACACTTTCGTCATCTTCATAGTGTCCCCCAGAGAGTTAAGCGGTCCAAAGAGATGGAAGTCCCATAATTCAGATGAAATTGCCTTTCTTCGAATCTTGTGTCTGCTGTGAGCATTCGTGGAACACTTCGTGAGCACATCTTTGAATACCCGAGAGTCTCGATCATTGCGCACTCACTTCCAATGCTGACCGATAACTGTAGAGCCAATTGTCGAGTTGTGATGAGCCGGTCTGCACATCCGCGTGATTCAGCATGGCTGGAGCAGTGACTGATAGGACGTCCTGAGCGTGGCTGATCATGGAGCTCTGTTTCTACATTTCCTTATGCTTTAACTTTCTTTACCCATCGCCCAACTTTCTGCTATGAAGTGCATCGTTACCGTATATGCACACAAATGTTGATGGATGTTCAACATGGTTTCTTTTTCCGTATACAAGAATTCAATAACAGCACGTCGCTTGTAACGAGAGTCGTACATAGACAATTTTGAGACTGTGCTGCGGCTCTGCCATCTACCGGAATGGTTGAAAACTTTACAGCCGCGCGCACTTCATATACACACACACACACATACAACACACACACACACACACACACACACACACGCCAAATTTGAAGCACTTACAAGGATGTCTCTTTACATATATTATTGACTTCTTAAAAATGCAGGATATGTACTGAATGACCCTCGTATAAGAAGAGAGCAAGAGTTGAATCCAATTTTGAATTGCTAAATATCTCAGGATGTTAAATCTTCTGAGGCAGTCTTCATGTAAGGATCGAATATGCAACTATTATTTTGGAATAGTCACTCTGCACAAATCAGAAGGAAATAAACTGAATGGGGACGTAAACAATATTCATAACAATGTTGATGTCATTTATGCATCTAATTTGCAATATAAGCAACATGAATAAATAAAAGTGAAAGAGTTTCTGAAGCATCTAAGTTTAAGTTCCATCTGCTCGGAAATGCGATAAAAAATGTTACTCTGTATTTTGAGTAATGCAGTAATTGGCAAGTATTTGCTTTGCTGCACTTTTGGTTTCCAGTTGTACGAATTGCTTTCATTGTGCTTTTATGTTTGAAAAGGCCAGCTACATTGTAGACTATTCAATTAAGCCAGTTGCTCTGAACCTTATCGCCAAATACAAACACACCTTTGCTCTTGGTTTCAGAGTGTTCACAATTAAACTGTTAAGACAGGAAAAAAGAGGAGATGTAAAACTCAAGTAAGTGAATTATTTGAATGTTTTCATTGCATTAGACTTTCATGAGCTGGGCTCTTCTTTGACCCAAATTTGCCTTTTGCTTCGGTAAGCTAGTTACCTGGGAAGGAATTAAGCGGCTTCTCTGTAATACACTATACATCAGTGGGACTTTCTCTTTGTTAGTCATTCCAGAGAGTACTTTTGATTCTTCCAGAAGAAATATGATGAAAAGTGAAACACACACACACACACACACACACACACACACACACACACACACACACACACACACACTCTCACACACACACACACACACACACACACAGGTATATTCCTTAGAAACTCAAGTTAAGTTTAAAGTCTGCAGAATTCGTGACTTCGCCAGTCTTTTCCTATGATGGACTTTCCTATCCTACTCTTACTCGAAATTAACATGTATTACGGTCATTTTTCTAAGACGTTTATGTAAACTAAAACTGAATAATCCGTTTATCGTTATAACGAAGATTCAGCGAAAGTATCACACCACATTAAACAAAATAAATAAAACTAATACAACCGAAAGTAATATGTTCTTTGGTGTGCAGAACAAATGTAATAGTTTATTTTGATATTGAGAGGCACACTTTCAACCTTGAAAAAAAAAAAAATCAAAATATGATAACATCTGGTAATGAGTTTTATTTCATACAAAAAAAAAATCTGATGTGTTCACTCACATGACTTTCTCTACTCTTGTACTAACCATTCTTACAAACTCTTATTCCTATATCTTCTAGTTAGTTGAGACAAACATTTGTACAAATTATCTTATTGCTTATTTCCTTGTAGGTGGAAGGGGAATATTAGAATACAGAAGGCTTTGTGCAATAGTCAAATCTTTTAAAGCTTTGAGATTCCGTTCTCTTTGTACACTTAACATATAAACAAATGAACAACGATGTTCCATTTCACGAAGTTTTTAAGTTTTCCAAAACTCACACACATAACAAGGAATATCTCTGAAATGGTTCAACCTACAAGAAAATTTACTGAGACATAAATGGTGTATTTTAGCAAGATCTACATTTCTTGTACAGTATGATTTGGTCTATCTCTAATGGTTTAACAGTTATGCAAAACTCGTCCAGAGGAAATACGACTACATGGGCTACAGCCAGAAAATTCAAGATATACATTTCATTTGTCATCAAAATGTCTCAAACAGATGACATGTGAATCAAAATCGTTAGAGCTATTTTCAAGAAAATCAAATTTTTCAAAAAATTTTCCATGTAAAGGGTGGTTTAGGGTGGGGCTATTTTCTTTAAAATCTTTGTGTCGCATCCTAGAAAGACATTAAACTTAAATACCAACTTTGGTTTTTAACCGACTTTTCTTTTTTGAGTTATGCTGTCCACAGACACACAGACACACACGGACCTTTTTCTAAAATGCTTTTTTGTATTCAGGGGGTCAAAACATATATTTCCGGTGAAATTTCGACATGGAATTTTTGGGTGGATTACAATACTTCCCCTACTTAGCAGTAGAGAAAGTAAAAAGGAAAACGGAAAACAAAACAGAATTTGTCCTTCTTTTGTAATAACCTGGGCGAGACAATTCGGCACCCGCCTCTTTAAGTTTAGTGCACACAGAACGTAGCCCACGAGAAGCCGGGCAGCGACAACGTAAACAAAGCTGCCTCTCATGCGCATTCAATCAAGAGCAGCCGCCCGGTAAGCGGAAGGTCTGTGATTCAGATCCCAGTTGTGGCATTGAATTTTTAAGTTCCAGTTCTACCTCTCAAACTTAGCCCACACACGGCTTGTGTGTTTAAAAACACCAACAGTAAGGTTGTTGGCATAAAAAAAACAATAATAACCTTACACTTGCATAGAAAAATCAATATTGGCAATAAATCGCAGTACTGTATTTACAGCTACTGGGCCGTTACGTAAAAGTGAGCACAGTGTAAGACCCAAGCTAAGGGATTGGCGCTCACGAGCGTATCGCGGACAATCAAGGAGGACATGTGCGACGGAGTCAATTACCGCGATAGTGCTTTATAATCGCTTCTTAAACCTATGATGATTGTAGAGAGTACATTGTGTTACAATGCAAATCATACACGTATATGATGATCTCAGAACTGCTTCTGCTTCGAAACTTCAGAAAACGGGAACGACAACTATAAATTGTCGCATTTACATCCACACCTATGCATTTTCGCAGCACAGAAAATATAATTCTGGATGCATTGACCTGTCTTGCTGGATTCCAACATTGACCTGCCAGCTCTGGTCACTCCAGACTGGGCATACGAGGTCGACTGGGATGCAGCCATCCTTGAACTTAACCAGTCTGTGGACCCGCATCCGCTTGTCGATTCTATCGATGCACTGGAGGCGGCAGCCACCCATTCTCCCACATAGCCGGGATGTGGTGCGTGCCCATACGCACGCATTCCATCCGACATACCCAACCCTCGAACCATCCCTATCAAACTCAGACAGTTGATTAAAGCCAAAGCAACTGTCCGAAGGCTCTGGCAGCGTTTCCGCCATCCCAGGATACAGGCAGTCTACCAGCGGTTCAAGTCCCTGGCACGACGCCTGTTGCGTTTACACCGCAAGACAGCCTGGGAAAACACGATGGCAAACGTAGATCTTACTGAGAAGCAACCATGGCGGTCCCTTAGAAAGGACAAAAACACCCATCAGGATCCTCTGCATGGCACTTGCGGGAGACCCTCTTTTGAGCCCCAAGAGAAAGCCACGGCCTTCGCAGACCATCTAATGTCCCAATTCGATCCTCGGGAAGATGTCCAGGACGAAGACTTTACTGAACTCGTGGAGGCAACGGTGGATTACCTCTACGAGGCACCTCCGCCGCCTCGCGCAGAAATCAGAAGGTTAAAACCTGGTAAATCTCCTGGGCATGATGGCGTCACGGCGCCCATGCTCCAGCACCTTCCCCGAAAGGCCGTAGTCCACCTGAAGAGGATTTATAATGCATGTCTGCGGCTTCGTCACTTTCCAACTTGTTGGAAGGAGGCGAGGGCGGTCTGCATTTTGAAGCCCGGCAAGGACCCGGTTTTCCCTTCAAATTACCGTTCCATAAGCCTTTTACCCATCGTTTCAAAACTTTTTGAACGACTATTCCTATCCCGCCTCACTCCTCTCTTCGGGGAAAGGCAACTCATCCCGATACCACCTAGGCGGCCCGGGTTCGATGCCAGGGACCCGCATGTGGTATTCGTGGTCGACGAAGCGGCGTCAGGGCGGGTTTTCTCCGGGTACTCCGGTTTCCCCCGCCATTTCATTCCACCGGTGCTCCATCTTGATGTATCATCAGTGTCACCGCCTGCGGTGCCGTAGTAGTAAAAGTGGGTGTTAAACACTACAACAACAACTCATCCCGGATCATCAGTTCGGTTTTCGTCATGGACATTCCACTACACTACAGCTACTGCGGCCGATTGAGAAGGTTGCCCTGGGTTTACAGGAAAACTTCAAAACAGTCGCAGTGCTTTTGGATGTAGAAAAAACCTTTGCAACCACATGGCACCAGGGGTTACTGTACAAACTCAGAGAGGCAGAAATCCCTCCCCCCTACCTCACTCTGATTGGTAGCTTCCTTCGGGATCACTCTTTTCGGGTGCGGGTGGAGGGGAAGTTGTCCTTGGTCAGATCCATAGCGGCTGGAGTTCCGGATGGTAGCGTGCTATCGACGTTGCTCATTGCTGCCTACATGTCTGACCTACCCGTGGAACTGCATACTGTTACGTGTCAGTATGCAGACGACGTCCTCATACTGGCACAGAATAAAAATTTCGGTACTGCTTCCCTCCACTACAGCGACAGCTCGATGCTATCGGCAGGTGCAGTGAACAGTGGAGAGTGGCAATTAGCCCGCAAAAGAGTCAGGCTCTTCTATTGGGCAAAGTTCGAAACGGGCGGCCGGGTGCATCCCTGGCAATGCGGCGGAGAAAAATCCCATTGGTTATCTCTGCCAAATACCTGGGGCTACTACTTGACCGTGGTCTAACCTTCACTCCACATGTCAGAGCAAAGGTCGGTCTGGGACATGGCGCCCTGAGACAGCTATATCCCATACTCCACTCAACAATGCCTACACACTTGAAACTACGCTTGTAAAGTGCGATCGTCCCGCCCCTGATTCTGTACGGGTGCGAGGTCTGGCGTATGGTGGCTCGTTCCACCATCCGCAGGCAGCAGGCCCTGCAGAACAGGGCGCTTAGCATGATCTACGATACCGACCGTAGGTTTCCATCTCACATCCTTCACACTTATTCCGGCATCCCATACGTTGTGGACGTCGTGCGGGACAGGACTCGCACAATGTATGCCAAACTCACACCTCACCCAAACCAGTTGGTCAACACCCTGGGGCAATACGACCATCGCCTACCTAGGCGGAGACAGAGCTACCGCTTACCCAAGGACGCCCTTGGCTGGTAAGTACCTCTATCCCTTCACCAACCACCAAATGTAACTACACTTGGCACCACCACACCTGTCACCTATTCCTCTCGGTTTCCTGTCACTGGCACTGCATTGCTCGACGGTTTCACAAGCGGCCGAGGTAGTAAACAGTAGGGCAATGGTCGCTTGGATGGCTAGACAACCAAGATCTGACACATCCCGCCACCAGTGACAATATAGGAACCCAACCTGCACCATCAGACACATAAAAATACCAAAGCTTTTAAAACCCTGACAAACCTATACCTCCTTAGGGATAAATCCGTAATTAAACGGATAGGTACCGTGGCCACCTTACCATCCGCCTGGGTTAACACAGGCGACTCGTACTCACTCCTGGATTCCTGGACTCCACGGGTATTTAACAACATTTCGGATTTTCAGACTGACCAGAATGCAGTCGAGATCAATCTCTATTTGTCTTTTCCTGATTTGATTTATTGGATTGTCCGAAGATCAGTGCAACGATTCTAGGTTAACGGAAATTATGTCCGAGATTGAAAACGGTGTCCGTTTGAACCCTTACCATTAATAATTTGTGTCAGGGGCTGTTTTGATAGGAAGTTCAAAATTGTCATCTCTAATAACTTGGCACTTTACGCGTTTTGAATATTTTGATGATGCTCCTTTTGGTGGATTTTGGATTTCAGAAGACCCGTGAGGAAATTCCAGAGGTTTTACTTGGTCGGACTTGGATGGAGGTATTACCGTTAGAGTTAAGTCGTGTCGTTTGTGTGCGCTATTGATGACGCCAAATGAACAACTTGGGGTACCTTACTTCTGAACTTACTTCTAGACCAGCGATGTCCAACGTTTGAGAAAGAGGGGAGATTGGATTTACCCCCTTTCCTCTTTCTTCACATATACGTGCATTGTATTGTGTTGCAGTAGCGGTTTATATACACACACGTTCCGTTTGATTTACGAAAGCACTTTCAAATCTTATGCGATAAACATCTGTTCATTAGTGACTTGTTTGGTACTGTTGTCATTTAAAAAGTCCTTCAATATTTGGCGGCAAAGTTCAAGTGCATAGCCTTAGAAGATACGCTAAGTGATTGTCGCGTACCCTATTGCGATTCAAACTTTTATATAGCTCAATTTGGAGAAACTCTGTTCGCAAATATTGTAGAGCTATAGGTACTCACTGTTATACTCACTATCCTTGTAAATGTTATTTCTCTATCTACTGTGTTAATCGAAATAGGAATTTTCAGAAATTATCTTATTGATAATTTTCTTGAACGTGCAAGGAGAATATGAAAATGGAGTAGGCTTAAGTGATAGTGAAATGTTTTAAGAGCTGGTTGTTATGTCATGCCTTTGAGATTCCGTTCTCTTGGCAAGGCCAAGAGATAAAGCAATGAATAGCATATTCCTATTTGAGAAAAGAATAACTATTACCAAATTCAAACAAATAATAAAGAATATCTCGGAAATGGTTCACTCAAAAGGGAAAAAAAAAAAAAAAAAAAAAAAAAAAAAAAAAAAAAAAAAAAGGCATTTATCATAAATTGTGTTTTAATGAGATAAACATTTTGTATTTAGTAAACTTTTTGTCTCTTACTGCTTGCCATGAAGCAGTATCTTGTACAATACCTCTGAAACCATCCTAACTAGGAAAAAAGAGGCAACAGAGGCTGACTTCACTTGTTATATAAATAACTAAGGGAAAAAAGGTCATTGATTGATGGTACAGCGGTTGAAGACATAATGTATACACCGTGATGTAAAAGGGATCAAGATTTAAGCGTAGTACTTTAATAAAACTGTTATAAGTTGTGATAATTTGAATTAACTGTTTGCTACAAGCTTGTATTGTGATATAGGCCTTGTGTGGTCCTTCATAGTGCTTGGTCGCTGCTCAGGATATCGACTATCATCTCCGACATATTTCTCTAAGTATCAATCTGATCCGTACTTCCCCTATGAATAAGAATCGTCAAGATCTTCTCGTCTGATGATAAGCCGTAGGGCGTAAACATCTATATATTCGTCGGATATTCAAAAACCCCGTTACAACCATTTAGGCAAAAGTAATCCACAATAAAGGGTCCTCTGAGGACATTCACAGAAAATTCAAGGCATGACTTAGAAACTGCCATTTATTTAAGTTATTTTGTCGTGATTGGCGCGTGCACCACATTGTATTGCCTCCTTGTAAGAACTCCACAATTATTATAAATGAGCTTGCGTTGTTTTATGCTTTTCACATTGATTCTCACGTCGTCGTTCAACCAGAGGTTGCAGGGATAAGACGCAACTAATTACCAATGAAATGCTGACAGTTTGCAATACGCGGCTAGAGGCGTGGCGCTGTAATGAGGACAAGGAAAAGTGAGGCGGGAGGGGGGGGGGGGATAAATGCACATGGTCTCATCGGAAAACCACGTTTTAATTTTCGTTAGATTTATCTGTAAATTCTTAATGCCAATTATGGAAAATGTTGCAAATATTGCTTAAAATAAGCAGCACTTATTATGTTAAACGATTGTGTTATAAGAAAAACTTGTGCTTAGAAACACAAAAACGTGTAAAGCTTTACAGTAACATAATGGAATATTGTATAGACAAATATAAAAACATCAATTCCTCAAATTCCCCCTATATTTATACTGGAATTAAAATTCGTATAGTAATACCTTTAAACTTGTTTGTCTATTATGTTATAATAGTTTCTGCTTTTGAATAAAAGGTTCTCTTCTAATACCTATGCAATAAAGCGCCTTTCTTGGGTGGTATTCAAATTTAATTACATTTCTGTGAATTTGCACAGTTTATGAAATTTGTCGAACTGTACCACAGTTGGCATAGACCAATAATCTGGCCACGTGTAGTTTCTGATGTATAACAGCATGGTGTGAATCAAGCAATGGTTGAATAACAGTTTCGTCTTTAATGAGCCGTCAGAAATAATCAATACTTCCCTTTATATCCGACGTGTCATTGGATATAACTATGTCCAGCAAGTAGCATGAATACTGCTGTCACTGGAGAGGGGGGAAAGAGAGGGAAAGAAGGGGAAGCTACGAAGACCTCCTTAAATAATCATCATACCCTTGCATTTTACTAAAATTGTTTTCTGTACATCAATTTATTGTGTTGTGTGTATGAATAATGAGCCTGATTTTAAATTTATGTAGGTGGAATGAAATTGTTTCTAGATGTGATTCTGGAGACATTTCGTTTACTTAGAAATGATATTTAGATAGCGTGAATATAAAGGTAAATGTTTTAATACTTTCTAGACTAAGAACTGCTGAGTGTAAATGGAAATGTAACCTAAATGAGAATGGGACCTATCCATTTTACAATAGCAACAGCTTTATGGAACGTGAAAATGTGGAAGGGGGATGCATACTTCGTCTATAGCATTTTAGCAAGTGCGTTGAAGTGAGATATTCTCGCTCACGGTTTTAGGTGCTACTGTCTAGACAAAGAGGACATCATTCCGCGAGAAGAAATCCCTTAAAGACAGGCAAACCATTGCTCACCCTCCAGCAACCCTTACCCCCCCCCCCCCAACTTGGGAAAAAGAGACAACGTAGCCTGTGTACGTCTTTCTCTACGCATTACATTTCATAGCATCACACTACCTCTATTATAAAGGATTATATCTATGTCCTTATTAAAGATAATTATATAACATTAATTGTATCAAAATTCTAAATTTATACTTGGTGTAAACTGAAAACTCATTGGTATCTCGGACTCTGTTACACGAAAATATAAATGACAGGTTTAAAATATTGCGGAAATGATTTACATTGATAGTGCATTCAGAAGCAGGCGCTTATTTGCCAGATACACTTTTATTTGTTTCTCAGAAATTGTGTTTTATAGCACTAAACCTATTATTCGTACTCGTAGTTTGGTGAAATGAGCAATAGGAATTGTTTATACATCCGCTTTTAATTATTCATTTTTTCCACCTATTGCACAACTGAAAGCCTTCTTTTGATTTAGAAAGTGCAGTAAATGCAATGCTCAATTTTTTTCGTCATGAGCTTTTGAAACTGCTCTTATACACTTGCAAAACGTCTACGAATAACAAACCGACTTGACTGGCTTAGTCGGTAGAGTACAGTCCATCTGTCCTACGGTCCGGGATCCGATTCCCTGCAGGAAGGGTGGAAATTTTTCTTAAACTACGATTATTCCCCGTCCTTCCTATAGCCTGGAAGTATGGGAATATGTGTGTGCCTGTGTGTGTGTGTGTGTGTGTGTGTGTGTGTGTGTGTGTGTGTGTGTGTGTGTGTGTGTGTGTGTGTGTGTGAATTTAATGTAATAAGTTAATACAAAGTAATAGAAACACAAAGTTCAAAACCACCGTTAAGTGAGAGAACATCGTTGCTCTTAAGCAATTGTGATATGACCTTCGATGCTTAAGGGGAAAAAAAAAAAAAAAAGGAAAAGAAAAGAAAAAAGCAACAACAAACTGATGGACACTAACTTTTGTTTGAACATGAACATTTAATTGCGCATTCATCTTGACGGATGCTAACAGTTATACAAAGAAAATTATTACTTCAAATACATTTTAAAGCTTATTTTCATAAAAGCCATGTAGATGATCACTTCAGAGCTCATGTTAGTTGTTACTTTTAGCTTTTTAACCGATTATCTATCGCTTATTAACAATTCAGTAAACATGAGGTAAAGAGTTGACATTTAGATGTATTCTGTTCTGTTATTTCCTGCATGTATTTTTAGGGACCATACCTTTTTATGCGAATTCTAAAAATACATGTGGCATTTTTATGGTTGTAGTATGCAGATGGCGTAGAAGTAAGATATACATAAGTTACTTTCTCTACTACTTTATAAAGCAGAGGAAGTATTACATCCCGTCCAAAAATTCAGTGCCGAGACCGAAAGCATGTATACATTTTCAGTCCGCTCAAAAAAACTGGAGTTTCTCAAAAGTGGCCGCAACGGTTTTGACTAAAATACCAAGTTTCAAGACGTCTCCATAATGAACAACATGCTTATTCTGAATCCTCTGGTCGTTTTCAGTCTGAATGACTTTTATATATTAATTTGTAAGATCTGATAAAGCAGATAACTTATATATAACAAATCATTCTTTTTGGAGTAAACCATATCTGAGATCTTTTTGCCACTGTGTGAATTTTGAAATGCGTATTATTTCAAATGATAAGTCGCAATTACTTTTTTTGTTGTAATCATGCAAGGACATTTCAAAGCCCTTTCAATGGCTACTCTGTTTTTTTTTTTAAAAAAATCTATCGGTTTGACCTACTATATCCTTCTTATGTAGGTACTGAATGTGTACGTGTTTGGTGAAAGTTTACATCAACAAGAAGTACATACACAGAGGAATAAAGATTTGGTAAGAGTAACTTGTAGAAGAGTGCGAGGAGAAAGGCGTGTGAATGCTACATCTTATCTTTCTGAAAATGTGGTCTCTAAGTATATGTTTTTATCTGACTGCTGAAGAAAGAAAGAAACAAAATTACATCGTATTATGTGATGACTTTAACTCAAATTTTATTGTAAATTATCACTGTCCAGGAAAGCTTTGTAAACGTTCATTGTTTAACGACTTCAGCGTGTTACTATATATAGAACACATCCCGATCTGTGACAGAAAAGGGAGAACAATTTATCTATCAGAATGTAACATACCTATCAATACATCACCATACAATGAAACACAAAAGCGTTAAAACAGAGCCCGTTAATTAACGTCAGAGTAAGGTGAGCCGGCCATTTTTATTTCTATGTACAAACCAACTATGGTCTCATATAGCTGCAGCTTTACTGGTGTCATCGATCTGGTTGCGATTTCCAAACGGTACAACGGTTTAGTAAAATACGAAGTACTACGAAGGAAGAGCAGCCAACAAGTTCAACAAAGCCTTATAAAATGCCGAAACAAATATCGTGTAAACAACCTTATTTTAATGTTGATAGTCGAGTCAGCACTTAAAACTATCTAATAAGTGCCTTTATACATTTGCCCCATAAAACTTTATCAATATAAAGCACAAATATGTAACTCTGTGCATAATAAAACTGCAACGAATATGTTTCACGTAATAATTATAGTTTTTGGATAAATAACTGACATTAACACAGTTATTGACCGTCTTGAAAATCAGTTTTTAAAATTTATTTGTATGTGTATACCTATACATGTTAAATGGTCACTCATAATGGTGAAAATGATTGTTATAATACTTAGTATGTGAAAGTGGCTAACGACATAGACAGGCTACGGCGCGAACTGTAGTGGTGTAATTCTCCTAGTCTGGTCATGGCCCAATGAAGTAAAACCGCAATCGCCTAATGCTACATATTCTAAACAATCAAAAAATTCTTCGTTGAATTCATACAAAAGGTCATGATGGTATACATATATCAGAGTGCCATTACTACTTAACTCCGATTCGTATCGTAGCCTGTCTTTCTCGTTAGCCACGGACAATATGGTGTGACGTAGCGGCTATGGGTCAAGCTTCGGGAATCGGCGCAGGACAGGTGGAGAGACAAACAAAAGATAAATGAGAGAGTTGGTGGAAGGAGGCCATATTGATCGGTGTTCTTTTTGTGAGAACACATGTTTGAAGTCTCCATATCTTTAAGTGTGTGGGTAGATATTTTGAATGAGTTAAGTTTTACCAGTGTTTAGTGGTAGCATTTTAAAGGCAGTGATGTAATCCATATTTTAGCAGCAGAATTGTAAGCAGGCTATTTTCCAGATGTTACCTGCATTGCTGTTGAGCTGTTCGGATGTCTGGATTGTTACACTTACCAGTACAATGGATAATATTAATGTTAGTTCAGCTAATAAACGTGGTAGAGGAATATCTAGTAACAAAGAAGATTGGAAACGTCAAACAGCAAGGTTAGCAGGGTAGTCTGGTGAAGCACATACCAGCCCTTTTGGGAAAGACATTACAGGTAAACCATTTGCTTTATTTTGGATTGCTGCTCATTAATATGTGGTAAATTTCCTGCTGAAGTCCAACAGCAAATACACGAATATTTCTGGGGTTCAAAAAATAATAATAATAAAAAAAAAACTACAAGATACTATGTTAGGAAACTGTATTAGACAGTACAGGGCTCTCAAAACCCCGAAATGAAACTGGGATTATTTTCTATCAGTAGGTGAGCAACAAAGTATGTCGTACTCTGGTTGTGAAACCCTAGGATGTGTCCATAAAAAATTAAGGGTTGTTCCAATCAAAACGGCAAATAAGAATGATCTTCAACATCTTTATCATTACCTGGATGAAAAAAGTGTTGTTTGGATTTCGGATATGTTGGAGTACACCTTCAAATGGTACAGAAGATAACACTAAGCTTTATTCAACCTTCAAATGGTACAGAAGATAACATTAAGCTTTATTCAGAAGAGGAAGACATCTTGGAATGTTCCAAGGAAGAAGGGCACCGGCGCACATCAGCTTGCATGTTGTGTTTCATGTTACTTAACTGAAGATACGCTAAAGAAAAGTTCAGGAAAATATGTTTGAACTGTAATATTTTATTCCTTCGTTTTTAACGAATAAATGATAAAATAAAACTAGGGACAATGTCAATATATTAACTATTTTTTTCTCAAAACGCCAATTTTTACAAATATGCCCTTCCTACAATTGCAATCTGCGCAGCGCAGCGACCAGAACTTCTATCAAAAGATAACTAGAACATTTTGAAAATTTCTTTTTTACCTCTAGACTGTTCTGTGAAAATTTCTAGCACTGTATAAGCGGGTGTCCTCGCGAGTGAGCAAGTAAGTAAGAGAGTGAGTTATGTGCGTTACTGGTGTGGAAAAAGCGCTGTTCTCTGTGTGAGTATGTGATGGCTGCTGTGACCTGCAGCGGATACTGCTACTGCAGAAGAGATTGGAGATGTCTTGCGTTCGACTCAAAACGACTCGTGGCGGTAGATACGTCGTGAGTATTTTATTACGCAGCTAGCAGCTACTCGTATGTATTCCAGTAAATAAAGGCATGAAAAATGTAAGCGTTTCATGGTCTACATTAAATACCCGCAGAGATATACTTATTTTAGAATAATACACAACAATATGCTTTTGAAATGCCTATGAGACTGACATAGAGAGTCGGCCGTCAACGCATACTGTGTGCCAGTCACAATCATATTAGACATAAAAGAATGCACACCCAACTTTTACAACTCTATTGTGCTGTATTTACATGACTTTCTCAACTCCCTGTTATACAAACTATTCTTCTTCTTTACCTGTTTACCCTCCCCTTACGGAGCACTTACACCTCCTAGGACAAGCCTGTGCCTAGGATCAGACACCTGTTGGGGAGCAGACGAACCTATGGACCGGATAGAGTAAAGACCTGAAACAGTGTGCTCAACACCAGATATGATAGTGAGGAAGAGGATGATATGAAATGCAGGCGAAATCGATGATGGAGCAATTGGTGGAATGAGTGGTGGGGGAAACCAGAGAACCCGGGGAAAACCCGCCGCTTCGTCCACCACCAGTAACACATTCGGGTCCCTGGGGTCAAACCATGGTTGCCTAGGTGGTAGGCGAACGGTTTAATCGTTCGGCCACGGTGCCGTCCTACAAAGTATTCCTAAAAGGGTTTATTATTCTATCTACTTTTTCTTAATCGAGATAAATTTCCAATTCACATTTGCGCATAGGAAAGATAGCTACACTAAAGAAATGGTAAACATTATAAACAGTAGATCGTTATGTGATATCTTTAAGGTGCTATGGTTTTGCAGAACAAAAATGCAAGAAAGTAAGAGAGAAAGAAAGGCAAGCGAGGCGATGCGAGGCGAGGGAGGCACGGAGGAAGGGAGGAATGAAGAAAAGGGGATATGGAGCAATCATTTGAAAAAAAAAAGCGTATATTTAAACATTGTAAGCAGTAAGAAATAACATCTCGGACATAACGCCACAAAGCTTATATTTGATATGAATTATGTGGTTTCATTAGGTTATATTTTTTTTTGTGCAGTAAGATTTTATATTGATGTTAGTAATACTAGTAATAATAAGTCCAGTAATAGAGTTGCAGGCCATTTGTGCGGAACCATAATCAAGTAACAGATTAATAAAACGGAAAACCATAGAATATATTTAAGTGGTTATGCAATTTATACATTATGTAACAAACAACGAAGAAAAAGGGAAAACTAAGATGTAAACAAATAATAGGGACACAACTTTAATCCTTATACTCATCATGATCATCATCACCACCACCACCGCCACCACCACTGCTGCTGCCACCGCCACCGTCACCGCCACCACCACCACCACCGCCGCCACCACCACCCCCATGCCGCGCCGTAGCCGAGTGGTTAGACCATTCGCCTCTCACCAAAACGGGTCGGGTTCGATCCCAGGTGATCCCATCAAAAAGGCAACAAATTGTGGGTTCTTTTAAATTTAATTTACACAAAAACCGTCGAATCTATTGAAATACGCCAAAGGAAAAAGTTGAATATAGCCATAAATCAAGAACCTTCAATCAATAATAATTCAGCCAGGTGATGTAAAATTTTTTTTTTGATAAAAATATTTTTTTTCTAGAAAACTATTAACTTTTCAACATTTTGATATTAGACTTTCTTGTTATTCATAACATGAGAAATTCACTGTCTGACGGGTCATTTCACTTCCATTCTGTAAGTCTTCAGGGAACTCTAGCAGGCAATCAAAGGCTGGAATTTGTACTTGTAGAGTAAGGTTACTATGTAAAACTTTAGTTATATGAGATATGTGCCTTAGATTTGCACCTCAAGAGCAACCGATGTATGTATTTGAATACATGGCGACCTCATCTCAGTGAAAAACCACCTTAAGGGCACGGGTTTTTAAAGATTAGGGTAATTATTGTGACGCCGGTCCGTAGCAGCGGGGCACAACAAAGGGCAGCCGGGGCCAAGTTACTTGGCGCGTATCAAAGACGCTTAACTTCAAGCTTCCCCACACCACTCACGTGAGCAAACGCGTGACAACACGACACGTCACAAAAAAGGGGCTTTTCAGGCCATTCGAAAAATGTCCTGTGGCCCGCATGTTTGTAGGCGTTCGAGAAAGTTCTGGCTACCTCATCGACGGTATAATAGCTTGCGGAGTTACCGTTACAGCCATGAATCGGTCTGTGTGTGGTACTGTCGACGTGAAAGATACGTCGTATGGAAGTGAAGAAGACTTAATGAGAGTTGACTGACTGTATCGTCAGAGTTAGTGTAAGAGAGACGAAAAAGGGGAAGGGCAATGAAAGGACTGAGTCAAGGTTACGAGAAGAAAACAGTTGTAAGTTGTAATATCAGAAAGACTGTAGACTATGTTAACGTCAGTATAAGAGAACTGTGCCTTTGTGAAGCAGTTTAGAAGGAAAATAAAGTGATAGAAACGATTTTGTTATTTTGTTATTCTGGTTTTAGGAATGGGATTTGTCGAATTGCAGTTTTGTTACAATATATAAGAAATACATATAGTTCTACTGGGATTCTCCGTCTTCTACTTTAAAGTATATATTGCTAATCACTTCCAAAAACTTATATCGAGAGAACCAAGGCGTGACTAATGTCAAAAGAAAAAACTGAATATCTAGAGTTAGAGAAATACGAGTAATGGCTATGACCCATTAGAGATATGTCTGTATCGAATGGATGTTGAATATACAATTCAATTATGACGTGCTACAGCATTTATATTTCAGTAATAGTGCACAAGTTCTTATATGGACTTACATATCTTCTAAAGGGCTTCTTGTACAAAAACTACTTTTGCCTGCCGTAGAGAAAGCAGTATTTTAGGATTTATCTGTTTCTCTTATTATTGGATATTTTTAGCCAATCCATATGTAATTTTGCGATTGCTTCAAATGAGAAACAATATCATTTGTAGTTCCTTGAATATACGCAGTTAGAAATCGTCATTACCCTTTTGTGATTAGTATCGCAGTTCACTTCATAAATAACGAATAACAGACTCTTGGTTCATTGATCACTAATCCCTGGCTGTTGAATGCATGTTACCATTGAGTGATGCAGATACTCCCGCGAAACGCCTGCTAAATGTATTCAAAGTGACACGTGAGCGATATGACTAAATGAGAGTATAATTTGAAGGAATGGACGGCGATTTCGGGATCCCATGCATACCAAACGGGTAACTGTCAGATATTTGACAGGTTGCATCTCTCTTGAAACACCGTTTTGTAATATAACGCCTCTATCTACATATTTATTAACGTATATGATATCTTATACCTTTTACAATTTAATAAGTTTACTTGGTTTTTTATTATTCACGGCACATATTTACGCGGTGGGTATGTGCATATAGAAAGATACGAAAACTATCGTATTATAGTAGAATTGAGGATAAAAAGGTCAAATATACCGTCTCTTAAGTGTAACAATTTTCATATTACAGTCGTAAAATATCACCAATACAAAGATGCAAATACCATTGCATTCCTTGAACAAAACATGCTGCTGACATATTTTATTCGCAGACTCATCGATCTGGCATCGATTTCTGACACACAATCCATCATAAAAATTGAGCTTTTTGGCAGGCTACGGAAAATTCAATCTTCAGCTGCAAATACGAGGATAATTCCTAAAGTCCGAATCCCAGTAGCGCATCGAATTTCGCACGGATATTGAAACGCGCATGCGCACTGACTCCCGGCATGCCTTGCGCATAAAACGACGCCATTTTCATTGGTAGTGTTGCAGTGCACTATTCTCAGTGACGGTTCGAAGTGTTTAAAACAACCAAAGGGCCCGCCGACTGTGAAATTGGACTTGTAATTCGGTTCTTGACAGCAAGAACTTTCAGTAGTGGAAAGTGAACTGTATGTCCCAATGCGGTGAGTGATAGCAAAGTACGCAAGTGGGTGAGAATTTTCAAAGCCCAACAGAGCAAATTCCACAATGAACGCGATCAAGCCATCAATGATCACACAAGATTTGGTCCATAGCGTGGATGAAAAGATCCGTGAAGATTGACATTTCTACTACTTATCCAGTGGTCATCTATTGGTTATCCAACGACCGGTTATTCTCACAGGCGGCAGATTTTTATGACATTGCCATACATAACCTTGTAGAACGTTATGAAAAATGTTTAAACAAATACGGATACTGTATAGATAAATAGAAAACTTACTTATTTTCTTATTTAACGACGCTGTCAATTGCCAGGATCACATCAGCGTCGCCGGTGTGCCGGAATTTTGTCCCGCAGGAGTTCTTTTACATGCCAGTAAATCTACTGACATGGAGCTGTCGTTTTTAAGCACACTTAAACACCATCGGTCTGGGCCAGATTTGAACCCGCGACCTTGGGATCAGTAAGCCAGCGCCTAACCAACTGAGCCACCCAGACCGACTAGATATAAGAAAGATATAATGAATTAAATAAAACAACCATTTTGCAACTATCTATGATGGTTTGATGTGTAGAAAACATCGGACCTTACTTTACGAACTGCTCTCGTATTACAGCAAACTAGGGAGTGCACAGTTCAAGAGTGCTTTAGCCCTTGCGCCTTCTCACTGTCTAAGAGCTGATTATTGTTGCATGTATTTAATGTATCTAATATTTTTATCCCCAAGTTTAACTCTCTCTCTCTCTGTTTGTAAAACAAAAACTCAAAAACAAGAAGTGGGTTAACATAAACCTGAGATATAAGTTTAGCATCTTAGAAATATTAATAGGAGAGATACGGAGGGGTTTCGGCACGGAAGCCAGGCTTATTGTACTTATGCCTCTGAGGGGCCCCCCGGGAGGAAGAACGACATGAGAGGAGACACCTGGTGGCCAGATCGAGACTAACGACACAGACATTGGTGAGTGAGTTCGCTAGATCTGGGGTACAATATGGGAAAGTCAAGCTTTAGTGACTAACCGGTTGGTGTGCAAAGTTGGAACTCTTGCGACCGTATAAACAGGACGCCGAGTTAATAGATACTGTGGTTCACTAGCTCACGCTTTTTGGGAAATGAAAGGGAGAGGAGAAACATGCCATACAGTATAACCCGAGTTTTGCAAACTTCCGCCAAACGTTGTTCTGCTGGTTACGTTGCCAACTTAGCTCCAATATCGTTCGCGCTGTTTACTGGCTGCTAATTTCTCTTATTTCAGTTATAAAATCATACGAGCACTAGTATTATGGCAGAAAAAATGAGAAACGTAGTATAGAAGTAAATAAAACTCCGCTTATGAGTGCTGTGAAATCCGCTTTGATATTGTGGTTGCAGAACAAAGGGGTTCAGAGTGACAGCTTTATGCTTAAAACATATCTTTGTACGATGATCGTAACAAACAAACCAGAAGAGTTTCTAAAGTGGACGCGTTTTTAGTTTTATTGCGGCACACTGTCGTTTACTTGCCACCATACAAGTGTGATCTCAATCCCATAGAACTAACTTGGGCCAAGATAAAACGAATACTTAAACAAACGTAACAGGTGACTTATCCTTACAGGAATTACACAATATAACGGTCGACGATCTTGACATCAAAACACACTGGCAGGAATTTTGAAAAACATAGAAAAGATAGAAAATGACCAACGGGAGAAAGACGGAGTGGTTGAAAATATCTTTACTTTTTATAAGCTAAATATTCTCCATGAACTGAAAATGTTTACGTTCCGCTGTTTTGAGTGAGTTCTTTGCTTTGATTTAAGCACGACTCCTGCTTCAGATTTCCCTGTGTACATGAAATTGTGTATTGACATACTGGATGGCTGCATTCCTGCCAAGGACCATGAGCCGGTGAACAAACTGCACAACAGGACTAGCCTTGGCATTACATACATCAGGTACACATTTGAAGAGTAGCCGGTTATGAATGGAACCCTGAAACTGAAATATCAAAATGTAATAACCCATCATGGCGGTATAAAATGTGGCCCATAGTGGAACGCAGCTGTTTATGCTGGTACTTTTAAATCTATCCCCACCATTTGACATCATGACAGTACTGTTCCTTGAGTATAATTTTGTACTTTGCCTTCCCCAAAATATGGCCGAACTGCCGAAGAGTAATATTACAAGCCAGTTGTGTATGTTCTCAGTAGCGGAGGTCTATTAAGACAATGCATTATACAGTTATGGCGCAAAAATAAAATACAAATAATAAAAGAGTGGAAATAATTTCGCTGATTCAAGCACTCTTATAAATTTGTAATTCTGCTCAATTTAATGAGCATGCAAATAATGCTTCACCGCTTGCTCTAGAAGGCTCAATTATGAGTAATAATTGACCCTTTCATTGCATAACAATAATTGTGGTGACACTTTTACACAGAGGTAATATTTGAGCCAAGGGCGACGTCGTGGCCGAGTAGTTAGACCGCTCTAGCCTCTCACCAAGGTGGTTCGGGCTCAATCCCAGAGGACCACACGTGGAGATTGGTGGGGGACGAAGTGGCATTTGGGCGGTTGTAAAAGAAGAATATTCAAACCAGCCATTGGAATAATATAATATGCGAATAATAACTCTCGCTGGTTTGTTATGTCCCTGAATGGTTTTCCAGGCCAGTCAGGTGATGAACTAGTATTGAGGGGGCTGGAGTGAAAAGTTTGGCTATCTCCAGGTGGAAGGAAAACTACTATTACAACCTAGAGGATTGGATCACATTTTATGCTTTCCAATGTAATTAAAGCTAGAGATTTCTTCCGGGCTTAACAGCCGTGCTCTGCTGGAGTTTAGAAGTTCAGACGTTTCGTCCACACCTACGATGGACATCATTGATGGCGTGGTCTGAGTCTTCTCGGCGAAGGTTCGGTTACAACAGATTCGTTTTTCAGATTCAGATTATTTTATTAAAAGAATTTTGTCTGGTGCTGGTACATGGGGCCCAGCGTACAGACTTAATTTATCATTGGATTACAATTCTTTTGATATTTACAACAAATATACATTGGGTTTTAAGAAAACCCATACAGTGACCCTTTTTTGGGCCACCGAGAACAGTTCTCTTGTGTATAGTTCTTGGGTATGTGTTTATATTTTGTTTTTGTCTTTTTTCGCTTTTTTCTTGCTATATACATGTTTTTTTTACACACATGCATTCTCTCATTCACTCTGGCATATCATGTGATATGCCCTCATGCACGCACACACACATACATACACGCACGCGCACTGGGCACTTCAAGTGAGCGTCCCGCTCGCACATGTTTGCTGGGCACACGTAACTATGCGTCCCAGCATTATAACAAAGGACTATATACACACGTTAACTATATACACTATATATACACTATGCACACTCCGCGGTTATCCTGGGCGGGGCAGGGTGCAGCTCCTGACCTGTTCCCTGGGGTGCAGGCCTCTAAGGTAGCGTGTGTGCGGCCTAGGGCCGTGTTTGCGTGGACGCGCATCAGTCGGTGAGCCGAGTGACGTTTAAAACATTTTAATACGAGCATGCTTCCGATGCTTCGGCTCACCTTTGCCGATATTGGCAATGACATAATTGTCGTGGTTTCTGATGCGCGCCCACGCGGCAGTGGCTCTTTTTGTAATTGCCTCGGGTATGGATGGGGTCTGGGTTTCTTGGTGAAGGGTTTGATTAGTGGTTAGGATGGGAGCAGAGAGGATTTTTCGGAGGGAGAGGTTTTGGAGGGTTTGGATGGTCTTCAGGGCGGTTTTTGAGGCATTTGCCCAGGCCACACACGCGTATAGAACTACCGATAAAGTAAAAGCTTTATACAGGACGAGTTTGGACTTCAGTTGCAGCTGTTTGCTGCGGAAGACGGGGTGCATAACTTTAGCCGCTGTCTGCCTTTGTTGGCGCTATTTTTTATGTGGGTGGACCAGCACATTGTGCGGTCCAAAGTAACCCCTAAGTATTTAACTTGCCGACGGCAATGCAATACCTGACCACCGACCGTTAGGTCCATTGCCAAAGTGTGATGCCGCTTAGAGAAATGAATCAGCTGGCATTTGTTGGGATTAATTTTGATTTTCCAGTCATGTTGCCATGAAAGGAAGTTGTTAACATAACGTTGCATTTCTGCAAGACCAAAACGGGGATTTCTATGGTGGTTGTATATTGCAGTGTCGTCGGCGTACATGGCGACCTTACATCTGGCGTCCACTGGGAAATCATTGGTGAATAATATGTACAAAAAGGGGGACATAATTGCCCCTTGTGGGACGCCAGCCCGCATCACTCTCTCCCGTGAGGAGGAGCGGCCCACTTGGACGTAAAATTTCCGTTTTTCTAAAAAATTGTGCAGCAAATATAGATAATTTTGAAGAGCCGGGAAATTGTGGTGCAGTTTGTAAATAAGGCCATTGTGCCAGCACCGGTCGAATGCGGCTTCTGCGTCCAGAAATAGCGCCAACGTTGAAGCCCCATTGTTAAATTGCTCTGTTACGTCATCAGTTAGTCTGAGAAGCTGTAAATCAGTAGAATGTCCTTTTCGAAAACCAAACTGTGAATTTGATAGTTCATGAGATTCCGAAACTTGTTTTTGGAGTCGAAAAAGTATAAGTTTTTCGAGCAATTTACCAATAGTAGACAAAAGACTAATGGGGCGGTAGTTTTGCGGTTGCCTGGTGCTTTTCCCTTGCTTTGGGAGCATAATTATCTTGGCTCGTTTCCAGGTAGAGGGGAAATAGCCTTGCTGCAGACAGGCGTTAAAAATTTTAGTCAGTTGCACCAGGGCTTTTCTCGGGAGATGCTTAAGTTCCTCATTAGTCACTTTGTCTGGGCCGGCAGCTTTCCCATTAGGCAATTTCCTAATGAGCTTGTAAACTTCCTGCGGTGTTATGATGGGTAGTTGTTGCTCTTGCTTCTGCGCCACCCAGGTTTGTACCCATGCCTGGACCTCCCGTTCTATTTCACGGTGGGTCACTGGATTTTCGCTGAATCTGTCTTCGAGACAGTCAGCGAAGACCTCGGCTTTCTCCTCTGCGGAGAAGTGCAAGCCGCTTTGAGTGTGCAGCGCCTCAGTTGCGGAGCTGACGCTCGTGGAAACCTTGAAAGCCTTGAGTAATTTCCACAAAGAAGAGTCCGAATGGGTGGTACTCAGCATTTTGTTTTCCCACTGTTCAGTTTTGTTGATTTTAATTTGATGCCGAATGATGTTGCGTAACCATTTTGCTAGCACTTTATATTCAGGCTGACGGGTGTACCGCCACAGTTTTGTTAAGCGTCGTCTCCGCGCAATGAGTTGCTCTACCTCGGGGTACGTGCAAAAACCGGGTGGTCTTGTGGTGTATGTGGTAGCACTTCTTCTGGCTGTGTGTAGCGAGGCAGTAAAGTTTTCAATGGCGACATCTATGTCTGCCTCGCTATAGTATGACAGCCTGGGTTGCGCCATCCTGTGCATTTCGAAGGTGAACATATTCCAGTCAGTCTCCGCCCTCTTTCGAGGGCCAGAGGCGCTGGCCGAAATGCCACCCTGTATGTCGAAATGCACAGGAAGATGGTCGGAGTCCAGGCTGTGATACACAGTAAAGTTACATAACAGTGTCGCATTTTTTGTAAGTACGATGTCCAAAATCTCGGGGTCGAAGTGCCCTGATCGGTGCCAAAACGTGGGTTCTGGGGGAAGATGTACCTCAATGTCGTCATTATCAGTTATAAGTTCAACCAGGAGATTTCCGGCCGCGTTTGCTCGGCGTGAAAACCACCAGGGGTGCCGAGCATTGAAATCTCCTGCAATTATAATATGCTCCTCTAAAGCGAGGATTTGTTCGAGGTCACGTATGAAATCTGGGGAGTTGGGGGGCCGATATAATGCTACCAGCATCACCGTTTGACTATTAACACGTGTTTTGAGAGCCGTGCACTCTAACGCTGCCATTGTAGGTAGCGGAACAGAAGCATGAGCAATGGTATTTTTAAGCAAAATAGCAGTCCCTCCCCCTTGTCTGCCAATTCTGTCGTTTCGAAAGATTTGATACCCCTGGAGCTTAAAGGTGTGCTCGTGCTTTAATTTTGTTTCGCATATAAATGCGACGTCAATTTTGTTACGCCGCAGGTAGTTTTCAAGTTCGTGTTGTTTCCTGTGGATGCCATCTGCATTCCACAGGAGCGCGCGAGTTAAAGTTGTACCTCCCCTTATATAGGCCATTTACTCTAGGGGGGTTGAGAGGAGGCATATTATGGTTTCTAATTTCTCCATAGTGCTCGTGCAGCTTCTGAATTTAACCAGGAAAGGCTGCAATTTTGCTAAGAGGGCTGTGAGGTTGAGCTCCTTGAGCAGGTTTAGGACTTCTCTCAGACCACTCAGATCTCCGGTAGGTGTCTGTGGGGTTTGGGGTAGTGGAGGGGGACCATTTGGTGTTGGCGCGGGCGCCTTTTTCCCTCCAGTGGCTCCGGCATAGCAGACGCCTGGTTGAACCAGGGCCGGGTTTAGAATGGGTTTGGGCCCTGGTTGAGCACTTGGAGTGGTCCTGGCTATGGTTGCCAGTTGACGACGGTGGCGTTCGTTTCTGAACGTTTCGCACCCCCTATAACTGGCAGGATGCGCTTCCCCACAATTTGCGCAGTGGGGTTGAGCGTCCTGCTTTGCCTTTTGGGGGCAGTCAGCAAGGCGGTGGAGGCCACCGCAAAGGACACACCGGGAGGTAATTTGACACATTCTATAAGTGTGTCCCAGCTGTTGGCAATTATAACACTGGGTTATATTGGCGTTGGTTTTCAAGACCTCCACGGTGACCATAATATGGCACACCTTCGTTCTTGGAGGATTTTCTGGTTTGAGGTGGTCCTGTCGAGACTTACCTGGAACATAGGCAGAGGCCTGCCGCGAGAAATCAGTTGACGCACTTGGACGCCGGTGTACCCTTTCTCTTCCAGGTCCTCCTTGATGTAGTCAATCTCCATGTCCACTGCGAGACGTTTGACTACACATCGCAGAGGCTGGTCGTTCCGGGGTGTGAAACTAAAGTTTTCCACTCCGGCGTCCTTCAGGAGCTGCATGGTCTGGTGGGCGTCCTTCTTGTATTGGAGGAAGAGCTTGAGGCAATCCCTCGTTGTTTGCAGCTTGTAAGCTCCAGCTGGCAGGGAGTCCCGGAGGAGCCGGAGGACCTTAACTGTGTGTGTTTTGTCTGGAATTATTATTCGTGGAGGTTTTTGTAGTTCTGGGTTTTGGGTTGTGTTCTGTGTGGGAGTGGGAGTGGCGGTGGAAGTGGAGGGTTGTGTCAGCTTTTGCTTGCGCACTGGTTTTGGTGATGGTTGTGGTTTAGCTGGTCGTTGTGGTCCAGGTTGGGGTGGGTTCTTTGGTTAGGATGTAACAGGAGGTAGGTCCTCCGTCTCGTCATCGGACTCTGCGTCCTGTGCTGCTAGGGGTTGGAACTGGTTTTGTACTTTGATGTGTGGCGGCGTTTTTTGTTGGTTACTGCGTTTGCCGGGCTTCTGGTGACGGTTCTCGTTGTCTGACTCACTGTCGCTGCTGCGGTTCAGTTGTCTCTTTTTTTTTGATATAGGGATGGTTTTCCACCCTTCCCCTAGCTTTACAAGGAGCCTCTTCTTTTGGGCATGCTCCTTGTAACACAGTCCGAGGGCCTCGGCGACTTTTGGGAAATCGCTGGACTCCCCGTCCATTTCGCTGAGTAGATTTTGGTAAAATAAGATCTCATTGCTGAGATCTGCAACTTCTCTCTGGAGCTTACTGTGTGCCTTGGCCTGTCGCTCTTCCTCCTCCAGGGTCTCGTCAGATGTTTGTGGCTGGATTGTCGGCACTCCGTACGTAGGCGGATCGCTGGTTGTTACGGCTGGGCCGGCTGAAGCTATAAGTACAACCGGCAGAGCGGCGCGCTGGGCCAGTCCGCTCCCGGCGGCCAGCATGGCAGGTGTGTCTGTGGCTGTAGCCATCTCCCCCTCTTGTCTCTGCTCCCAGTCGCAAGGGCTTCTGGGAGCCTCCACTTGGCGTGGGCACGCTACGCGACGCGCGCCAAGAGACTAGCGCACACCTGCGTGGCCCACGCTAACACGTAAAGATATTACACTGCCTTCTTGGGCTAGGCACGAACACTATAAATTACACACTAATCTATTTACACAGGGGGGAGGGAACTATATACAGGGAACACTTGTGATCACTTCACTACGCATTACGCACTTCGCTTAGGAGATTGAAGAAAAACAAATCCTGTCTGGGTGTACTCAGACTATCTGTGGTTTATGAACACTACTCCCATCCGGGTGTACTCGGAGAGTTTCACTTTTATCTGTGGTTTATGAACACTACTCCCATCCGGGTGTACTCGGGGAGTTTCACTTTTTTGGCCGTCGCTGGTAGCCACTGGCCTCCCGGCAGTCGACGGGTTGATTACCGGGCTTGCACTGGCGCACTCCCAGAATCGTTTATGGCTGAAGGTGCCGTATTTATATCTGGGCCGCTCACAGGCGATTGGCTGGACTTGAGTGGGAGGTGTGTATTACATCGGAGGGCCTATTCCGCTCTGATTTCTGAATGGTTTACGTGATTTCCCTGCATTAGTGATCTTTTATGCTCAAGTATCGGATGCCAGACTGTTCAATTTTAGAGCTTCTTCCTTTCTGATAAAATTATCGGGGTGTTTGTAAATTTCTATGGCTTCACGTTGTCGTCTGGCGTGGTAGTATGGCATAGATAAACGAACAGTAGTCTCCTTGTACTGAACTATGTGTTCGCCGTCGACCCATATAGCATGCTCTGTGACCGCTGACTTGTCTGTATGTCCCAGCCGACAACATCTCTTGTATTCTGTAAGTCGGGTGTTGATGCTCCGTTGGGTGGTACCTATGTACACTGCACCGCAAGAACGTGGAATCTGGTAAACGTTGGCCGAAGCGAGCGGGTCCCTTGGATCTTTGGCCGCCCGAAGCAAGGTATTAATATGTCTGGTAGGTTTGACGACAGTTTTGAGGTTGTGGCGCTTGAGTAGGCGCCCCATTCTATCTGTTTCATTTTGAAATAAGGCAGAAAAGCATCGCCTTTGCTGTTGGGTGGATCCTGTTCGAGGTTGGCAGGGTGAGGCCTAGGTGGGCCAACTTCTTGTGCCGTGTAACTATTTGAATATAAAGTCTGTTCAAGATGTCGGAGTTCCTGTTGTAACGAGTTAGGCTCACAGATGTGGGCAGTGCGGTCAGTGAGGGTCTTTATGATGCCGCGTTTCTGCTTAGGATGATGGTTGGAATTTTTGTTCAGATATCGGTCGGTGTGGGTTTGTTTGCGGTAGACTGTATGTCCAAGAGTCCGTCTGCTCTCTTGCTGACCAGAACATCCAAGAAGGCCAGTTGTCCATCTTTTTCTTTCTCAATAGTGAATTGAATACGCGGATTGATGCTGTTGAGATGCTGCAGGAAACCATCAAGGGCTGATTCCCAATGACTCCAAACGACGAAAGTGTCATTCACATAGCGATACCATACAGACGGTTTGTGAGTTGCAGAACTTAAGGCCTGAGACTCGAAGGACTCCACAAACATTACCATAAACGATTCTGTTGTAACTGAACCTTCCCCGAGAAGGTGTGGACGAAACGTCTGAACCTGTAAACTCCAACAGACCACGGCTGTTAAGCCCGGAAGAAATCTCTAGCTTTAATTCTAACTCCGGCTGTGAAAGCTTCTGACTACTCATTCCAACGTAAGTACTGCTTCTCCTCAATAATGGAGGGCCATATTTCGACGACAAGATAGGACATGTGCATCTGGAGGTGCAAACCTTTCGGATGGAAAAGCACTATTACGATCTGGAGCAGCCATGGGAAAGAGGGGTGATCGGGATGTCACTGAGTATTTACTATTCACTTAGTGACACAATTTGTAGGACTGGCCGGTTCTCTGAGGTAGACGGACAATAGCGGGAGGCGTGGCGTGGTAGGTAACTGCCTAGAGACAGCGGAGAGGGTACGATGTAAGAGAAGTGACTCATTGAGTCAATTCTCCCAATCTATGATCTAGAGGATTGGAACACTTTATGCATTTCAATGTAAGTACTGCTTCTCTTCAATAAAGGAGGGTCATATTTCGGTGGAAATAAAGGACACGTGCATTTCCGGTTACATGTTCAGCCTGGATGAGTCAGCACTTTACAGCATTGAAACACTGAGATCTGATGCATCAAGAATATAAGTGACATCTAAGACATTGCGTTGGAAAATAACCGTAAAGTGAAGGGACGCTTCTGAATAAATGTGATGGAATATAGTGGAAAAAAAAATCTGATGTGTTGCACTAACCATTCTTACAAACACTTATTCGTATATCTTCTTCATGTTGGAGGACGTTAATTTAAAAAAAAAAAAAAAAAAAAAAAAAAAAAAAAAAAAAACCTTCATAGTAGTAATTCAGGTACACATTTGTAGACATTATGTTATTGCTTATTTCCTTGTAGGTGCAACGGGAATATTAGAATACAATAGGCTTTGTGCGACAGTCAAATCTTTTAAAGCTCTGAGATTCGTTCTCTTTGCACACTTAACATATAAAAAATTAACAACGATGATCCATTTCACGAAGGTTTTAAGTTTTCCGAAACTCACATTCATAACAAGGAATATCTTCGAAATGACCCATCCTACAAGAAAATTTATTGAGACATAAATTGTGTATCTTAGCGAGATTTACAATTTTTTTTGTATAGTATGATTTAGTCTATCTCTAACGGTTTACCATGTATGCAAAAGTCGTCCAGAGTAATTACAATACAGAGGCTATAGCCAGAAAATTTAAGATATACATTTCATTTGTCATAAAAATATCTCAAACATATGACATTTTAATCAAAATCGTTAGAGCCATTTTCAAGACAGTCAAAATCTTCGAAAAATGTTCCATGTAAAGGGTAGTTTAGGGTGGGACTATTTTCTTAAAATCTTCGTGTCGCATCCTTGAAAGACATTAAACTTAAATACCAACTTTGGTTTTTAACCGACTTTTCGTTTTTGAGTTAAGCTGTCCACAGACTGACAGACAGACACACACACACACACATACACACACACACACACACACACACACACACACACACACACACACGGACCTTTTCCTAAGATTTTTTTTTTTGATTCAGGGGTGCCTCAAATCATATTTCCGGTAAAATCTCGACATTCCAGTAGAGAAGATAAAATGTTCTTTTTTGGATTTAGGGGGTCTCAAAACATACATTTCCGGTGAAATCTCGACACAAAATTTTTGGGTGGAATATAATACTTGCCCTACTTACCAGTAGAGAAAGTAATATAGGACAGTGGTGTTATTGAGGGGAAATAGGGTGGTTACTTTCTCCCCTTCTTAGTTAGTCTTCGCTGGTGAAGTAACAGACATGCGGGCAAGGAACTGGGACGATTCCGAGTGGAATTTGTAGCGGGACATATTGACGCCCGACACTGACTTTCTTATTTTATGAAAGCCAAAGTTGTGCTGACGTACCGCATTAACCAATGCCAGTCACTTTTATACTTCACGACCACACCACTAAAGCGAGTGGAAGGGCAAACAGAATGAACGGCGGTGTCACTTTTTGACACCTCTGATTCAGGCTAAATAATTATTTCCCTCAATTATGGAATCTTATACTGTAACATTTTAACACATTTATTTAAAAACTTAAAAACTCCAGATATATTCAGTAGGGTTTTATTATTCTATTACAGTAGCTAGGAATACCTTTTTATGCACCAAGAGAAGCCGCAAGCTTCCGTAACCGAAGTGGAGGAGGGAGAGGAACAGAAAAGGTAAAACACTAGCAGTAAGTTAAAATGCATGAGTTTGCCTTGAGCGGAAAGAACGATTTAAATTTTAAAGGAAACAGAAACAGAAACACGGTAAAACCGGATTTGTGTTTGACATGGCAGCTGTTCTTTCACTATTTATTTAGGGAGACATTTTTATCACATTGTACTTCCTAATGAGTCTGCACAGCAAGCGATGTCTTGACCTTCTTTCTTCTTCCGTCGAAATTTTAGAAGTTTAGCCACAGAATAGAGAGTATACAGAAAGGAAACTCGGCCAAACTCGAAAACTGCGCCAAAATTTAGTACGCATGCGCGAAGTAAACCGAGTAAACTGAGTGAACAGTTGTGTTGTTGAAGCCAAAGCGAATGGATACGTTGTGTTTATTTTATCTCAAACATATTAGCTGCTGGGCATATCTATAACTGAAGCATTGTTTTATATGCCTACTGCAAAAGGTATAAATATGTGTTAATGTATTGTAAGCTTCGACGTGGTTATAATGAGCAGCAGTAAGAGAAAAGACGGCCAATGTTCGGCACCAAACTGCAGAAATAATTCACATGCAAAGAGGGACATAAGCTTTTTCAGCTTTCCAAAAGATGAACAACGGTAAGCGAACAGCGTTATATATTTATAACTTACTATAAGTTAAGTGTTATTTCAGAATCAGAGCAATTGCTAATGTATTTTACCCTGCAATACAAGGTAAACAGGGAGGATAATTTTAACTATAGAAATCTGTATTCTCATTTCAAAGCACACGAGAGCAAGAATATGGATACCTTTGGAAATCTAAAATGTTCAAGTTCAACCTGTATAACCTATATTGAATATCTGGAGAGCATTTTCACTGGTAATATTCTCAGATTAATGACAACAAATAATGTTGGAAACACATTGATTAATTTAATGGAGAATGTGCAATTCAGCCAACCATGCAAGGAGTTCCCCATACGTTATTTAATAAGGCTGTTTGTCAGCATGAGAATTTTTTATTTCTTAAAGCTTGTGAATAGAGATTTGAAAAATAAAAGTGAAAAAAAATACAAATTAATAAAAGTGACACACCTATGAATAATATGATTTGCTGCTGTGGTTGCTTCATAAATGCAGATTAAACAAGCAAGACAAAAGTACAATGACACACCTGAACACTACTTTCTTTAATGCTGCAATAGAGTGTAATGTTGGCAGAGAAGGTCATGTGAATGTACACAGACTTTGTTGTTTTATTGTAGAAAGGTGAAATAAAATAAATGCAATTGTATATTTTATTGTAATTATTTTATGTCGTGCAAATAGACATGATATAAAAAGACCATTCCTAGATCCCCTTAGCCCTTAATATAAAAGTACCTGGGCGACCGAGCTTTGCTCGGCATTTTTCGCCTCTGTTTTTGTGAAATCTTGTTTTTTGTGGGAGAAGATACTTATTTAGATAAACTGAAAGTCAAAAGGTTAACTAAATAACAATTTTAGTCGCAATTGTGAAGAGTCATTTCCGAGATACAAATATTTCATGAACACCATCATTTCAGCTGTGAAACATCTACTGCTGAACGCAGACCTCCCCCATAGATATCCACTCAGCTTTATGTTTTCGTTGAGCATTTGTTCCACTATGGAGTTCAGTTCTTTGCTGCTGCGATTGACGCCAGGGCATTAACATATTCGCCAAGGTCCTTTATCTTTCCGTCCAGTTCTTCCATGGCTTCCTTTACCCTGGCCAGTCGCTCGTTAGTATTCTCCGATAGATCTACCTTCATATTACACATTCCCGTCTTTTTCTTTTCTGTTTCGGGGTTTACATTTTCAGTTTACCTACCATTTTCGTTTTCATTTTGTCCATCTTTGTTCCTATATTTTATATTCCGTAGTTTACATTTTTCCAATTCGGTTTTCATATTTGTTTCCTCTGCCGCATTCCAGAATTCATTTCATTTCCCATTATGTCCATCTTGGTTAACATTTCATCAACTGCTCCATATCGTGCTTTTCGGCGCACTCCTGACATCAATTGTGATTACTTTACTTTTTTTTAAATATTTCTTTAATTTTTATTAAAACATCGGA